>CM021100.1:599717132-599859453 GCA_007115665.2 Sequoiadendron giganteum
TCCTACTCTCCCTCTCCCTCTTTCTCTCCCACTCTCCCCCTCTCTCCCTCCCTATCTATCTTCATCTCTCCCACTATCTCTTTCTAACCCTCTCCCTCTCCCTTCATCCCTTTGTCCCTCTTTCTCTCTCTCTCTTTTTATTTCTCTCCCACTCTCCCTCTCTCACTCTCTGTCACTCCCTCCCTCCCTCCCTCTCCCTCTCTTCCTCCCTTCCTCCCTCCCTCTCCCTCCCTCCCTCCTTTTCTCACTCTTTCTCTCCCACTATCCCTCTCTCTCTCTCTCACACACACACACACACAAACTCAACTCTATCTCCTCTACTATAAGGGTGCAGTGGAGAGATATAGAATTAGGATAGAGGATATGGATAAAGAGGGAGAAAATAAATATATTAAGAAAACCATATTTCATATAACGTGTGCACATTTTGAAGAAGTAGAGATGTTACCGTTTTAGGAAGAAATAAAACACTCGCTTTATAACATGAGCATGTTGTTTATTACACTAAAAATGGTAAAAAAAACTAAATATACCCACTATGTCAAGGCCCACAATCTACATATTCTCCTAGTTCTGTACGTGCTCTGATAAAAAGTAGCTTTTTAATGATGTTGTGAAGTGTGCAAGCATGTTTTTCACATTCCATCACCTTTTCCATTATCTTTCTACCACCTTTACAAGAAATAGCAGAGTTTCCACATTGAAAGACATATAATATCAATTGAAGTTTGAATTCCATTGAAAACTGATATACAATTGATGTTTGGAGGGGAACAAGCTTTTGAACAAGTCAAATTGTTGTGGAGTTTGAAGAAAGAAGAAGCTAAGGCTACATAATTGGGTTGAAATCCTCCATTTGAAAGTTTTTTTTTTAGGTATGTGAAGTCTTTACACATTTTCTTTCATTCTATTATGGTTTTCTTTCATTTTTGTTTGTCATTATAACCTTACGTTGTCAATGCACATTTTAAATTACACAATTATATATACTTGCCAATTACCATTTTAAACTTGATGCAGAGCATCTACTAGGATCCACAAATAATCAAGGGTAATTTTGAACTTAACTTAAATTGAAGAAGATCAACGAACAAAACTCAAATCATATTTTCATCAAAATCGTTCAATTTCACTTGATTTCATATTTCCACAAAACATTAGAACTTGGTTTCAACTCTTTGTCAGACTCAAAAAATAGATTAACCATCATAAAATTGATTGTAACATAGCATAAAGTTGATTATAAACTCAAAACCATTCAATTCATTCATGATTCACTAATTCAAGAACTCATTGTTGCAACTTACATGGAAAAATAACAACAAATCATGTAAGGTAACTACCATCCTTTATCCATAAATCCAAGACACTATAATCAGAATGTTATTGATTGAAATAAACCAAATACAAATTCCAAATATCTCACCAAAATTCATCCTTTGAGCATGCTTCCCCTTGTAGTATTCAAAACCCGTGGTGTAGGGGCACCTACAACCATGTTTCAAAATCTACTTTGGTGACAATATGTCTTAAGGTCTTTGGGTGATTTCAAGATTTTTTAGATGCTTTTTCATAGATTTTATTGAAAATAAGGTCTAAATAGACCAATATTTCATGTATTTAGGGATTTTGTGAGTTTGGTGATCAAATGTGCAAGTATGCACTCTTGCTTCAAAAAGTTATCAATTTTTCCATATAATCTTTGAAAGAAAATTATTCCAATTGTAAATGGAAGTGAAAGAAAAGAGTCTAGAAGTTTTATTAGGGATGAAATAAAGGTGTTTGAGTGGTCTTAGGTGTCTTGGACAAAAAATTTGCATAATGTTGCTTATTTAGCAAAAGTTGTCAATGTTAGCAATTTTTAAGATAAATGAAGGTCTTGGTAGTTAACAAGTGGTTATAGGTTGGTAGTAAATAGGTGGTTATATGTTGGACCTTCAAAAAACCTTGAAAATCTTGAAAATAACTGATTACAATCAACTAGGTTCCTCAAAACATCAACCAATGATTATATCATTCAGAAGTTGTCTTAAATCTTCATAATGGCACCATTGTTTACAAACACAAACTATAATTCTTAAGGCACAACCAAACCATTATTTTCTTAAGAAATATTTTTCTGATTTATTGCAATAAAAATGAAACCTTTTAGAAGTCTACCCTTACACACAAACTCAGTTCCTTTGTTGGCTGTCCACATTACTAGTAGCCAAGCATCTACAAACTGTCACATGTATCTCCCAAACCATGCACACACTTCAGACTGTGATACTCATTTTGGAAACCCATTTCCCTCATACAAAAAATATTACAAGATGGATATTAATTCCTTCAGAGAAAATTCTTGTAAATTAGTTGCTTCAGTCTAAGAATAAGCCTAACTAAGCCTTAGTGCAAACAGGGGTTATTGGTTTTTCTACCCCAACGCCAAACCCTCATAACCAATACATAAAATAACTTTCATTTGACCTTACCAAGCTTGTAAGTCCATTAGAAGTTCATTTCCAAACACATTTACATAAACCCTAAGCTCTAAGCTTCACAATTCCCTATTTTACCAGTCTGAACACAATTTTACAATCAAGAAAAATTATTTTCTTCACACCTTAGTCCTCACCATATGATTGGTAACCTTTTAAATAATAAATTACATGACACAAGGAGTTTTTACACAAAAATTGAGAATTTTCACTGAGTAGAATGGGAGAAACACAATTTCTCAAGTTCATTGTTTACCCTAATAGAGGGTTTGACAGTTTTAGAGAAAAATTGCAATATCTCACTCAAACGTTAAGAAAAATGCATGAAAAAAATTGTATGTGGGAGCTGATTGAGTTTGAAAACACTTAAAAACATCCAACCAAGCATTCCTTCCTGTACAAATTTGTACAAGAGCCTGAAATAATGAAATTTTGAAGAAAATACAGAAAAAAGTGTGTTTATTCATTCAAAATCATATATTCAATCACCCACAACTTTCCGAATGTACACGAGGCATTATAAAGGAATTAAATACATGTATTATCAACTTCCAAGTGCCTCCAAGCTAATATAAGCCCATATGACTTTTCACCTTCCCTATTTCACAGTTTTTGTAACTTTTCAAAATTTTGTATTTGTGCAACTTTTGCAAATAGAGACAAGTTTACAAAATACACATAGGACTTAAACATTAAACCTCCTCATGATTCCCATACATGGATATACCCAAAATTGAATCAAATTTCAAAATGGAAGCATAGATTGTCAAAGTGCTCCTACACCACATACTTATCAAACACTCACAATGCCATTACACGCATTATGATTGTAACTTACATGATATTTATCTTATTTACCTTCAAACTCAACTCCCCCAACGTATCTAACTATTTTTTTAACTTCTTAACTAACTTATCTCTTCACAACTTTGCCAAAAAATGCATTTTTTTTGCAAATTTCCATGGTTCCATTTTGAGCCTATCTTGTAATCATGGCATGCCACGTTACCACTTTTCTATAAGGCATTCTGGATTGAAAAAAATAATGTCACATTGGTCTATGCTAGGTTAACTTTTGTACAAGATGATTGTAAGTATTATTTAAATGAAGCCTTAAATGACATATATTTTTCAATTAACTTGAATGGATACATTTTTTAGGAACTAATATTCATCTCATTACCCTGGTACAAATAAAATTATCTTCCAAGCCGAAGAAAAAGACAAAGAGGAAACTAATAGATAAAGAGAACGAAACCTTCAAAGAAAAGGAGAAAGTTCGGGTGGCGGCATATTGTGAAAAGAAGAAATTGGGAACGATTAATGAAAACAAGCCAATTGAAGAGGAACCTCAACCATCAAAAAATGAACGAGAATTGGTAGCACAAAAGGCATGAATGTGAAAGCATTGTCATAAGATAGATTTGGATACCGTAGTTGGAGACATACCCTCTATGACAAGTGAATATGAAGGGACACCATTAAGCACAAGTGAATATGGAGGGACACCATCTAGCACAAGTAAATATGGACGGACACCATCTACTGCAAGTGAATATGGAGGGACACCATCTACCTCGAGTGAATATTGCTGGGCACCATCCAACACATCTCAAGTTGAGAGTACATCATCACTCGTATTTGATGAAGAAGGTATGTAATCATCCCCATGTGAACCTCAAGGTATGTCTTCTTCTCCACCCTCGATCAAAGGTACGCAATCTAGCCCACCTCAATTAAATATTGATGAAATTCCTAATGTTGAGATGTATGTACCTAGGAGAAAACCACCTAGAATTTTGCATAGAAAACCAAAGTATTTGATTAATATTGATGATGATATTTTGCAACACATGGAAGGTAAGATTTCAACACACTCTTGTAGAAGATATGCTGATAATATTTGGGAATGATTCTTTGAAAGGCTAAATGAGTCTGCAAGATGTCAACTATTTGTTGAAATGATGTGGGGTGTAAAGTATAGGAACATCATGAAGACTCTTGGGTTGAGAACATTGAATGCATCGAGTGAAGACACTATTGTGAAGAATCTAATGGATGCTTATGATAGTGTGGGTAAGAACTCATGCTCAAAGGATAGTAATGTCACCCGACATGTCATTACATCAACTTTGGTAAGTTTTCAAACAAAGAGAGCTCGTCTCATTAGAAAGATGAGTGAACAAATGAGAATTAGTAGAAAAACTCTATCAAGAGCCATTCAAAGTTGGGAAATAATTAAGGGCAATGATTCAAATGAATTATGGGAATTCTTGGGGAGACTGTCACAAAAAGATAAAGAATTTGTTGAAGCCTTGAGAACACTAATTGAAGAGTATTGGAAGAATAACACAAGGCTATCTCCGAATCAAAGGGATGTGGTAAGAAGGAGAGTTGGTAGTCGAAATCGTGAGCCACATCCAAAGAATTTTTTGGATATGACTCAAACCCAATTTTTTCAAAAAATTGAAAATGATTATCCTCAAATTAGTATTTCTCAAATATTTTTTGAAATGCTTAAACCTTTTTATGTCAAGATAAATCACACACACACACTACTTGTTGTTGTAGACTACATATTGAATTTTCTAACCATTATGATGTTTATCATTCTATATGTGTAGATTTTCATACTAACGATGTTTTGCTGGATTATGGCATAGAAGCCCCACTAAAATCTTCAAGAGAGTTCTTATCAAAAAATTATGTGAAATAGAGGATGGCCAGATATTCTACAAGAAAACATGCTTGGATGATTCATGTGAGCATTGCGGTGGCTTCCAATGTATGCCAGTATGTCAACATATGGAAAGCATAGATGAGGTGGGACATAAACTAGTAGAGTTCGAGAAGTATAAAACAGTGGCATATGCTACAAAAGATGGGTCTCAAGGAAAAAGGTGTGATTTGGTTATTGAGAAGATTCCACTGTACCATTTTATGTCCATGTTTCATGAAAATATATTGTCTGAGTATGTAATGCATACCCATAGAGCCCGATGGTTGGACATGTAATTCAAGCTATGCAAGGACACATTTCCAGTTGGAAGCATAGTATCAGTGGTTGAATTTGTGGAGAACTACACTCTACAGCCACAATGTGAGGTGTAGTCATAGTATTACAACTCCGCATAGGTTTTGATATTTGTGCACATAGCATTCACTCATGCATCTAATAGTATAGATGACCAAAGGAAGGTATTAAGGGAGTACCACTTTTACATTAGTGATGATCATGCACATTCTCCAGAGTTTGTGCATGGTTTCTTCCTGATGTTTTATAGTGGTTTGGCTCACAGGGGCATAGAATACGACCAACATATAATATGGTTTGATAACTATGCAACAAAGTTCAAGAATTCGCACATGTTCTATTGGTTGTGAAAGATGCATGTCATTACAGGTGTTCAACGTATGTGGAAATTTTGTGAGGCTAGACATTGAAAGGGGGAGCATGATAGTGCAGGAGCATGCGTGAAAAGAGAATTAGCATGAGAAGAGTTAAAGTATAAAGATAGTGCAAAGTTGATAGATGAAAAATCAATCGTTGAGTGGTGTAATGCTTCAATGAGTCCAGGTAATGAAGGTACATCTTCAGTTCATAGATATTTTTGGTTGATGGATGATACTAACATTGCACCATATGAAGATTGTTGTACATTAACAGGATCGAGTGAGGTACACTCTTTTCTTAGCTCAAATGCAGGTTCATGGAGTATCAATACACAAAAGATGGAATGCTTTTTTTCTTCATGTACAATGCAAGCCTGGAATGATTGTGAGTCAGGGGAGTGGCTTGACAAATGGTTGACAGGTTATCTTATCCCACTTCACACATATCACCCTCTTACGGCATTGGAACTGACACAGATGGAATCATCGGTCAAATTTGACCACGTATCAAATCTAGTTCAACTAGGTGATATATCTACTTGCTTAGTTGTTGAAATTCCATATTGTTATCTTACTTTGTACTGTATTTGTAATGTTGACAAATTTCAAGATATTTTCTGCACATACCAATGTAGGGCATGTTTATGCAGTTATTGCAGATGAAGAAAATGAAGAGGGAACAAACTATTACTTGTGTCATTGTGTTGAGGCCAAAAGTAAATTGGAGGCCCTAGTTATAGATGGAGAAAACATCGAATACCCTATAGGCTCAGTTGTGGTTTCTGGAACATGGCTTACAAGGTACCTACATTTGAGTTTTAAACATTGGCTATTTCAAGACTTTGACATGCATCGTAGGATTCTTCATTACTTGAACCTTGTCATGGCATCCAATGTTTGTTTGACCAAATATGAGGGTAGAACTTTGAACAAGACCTTTTGGAAGGTCTGTGAGTCTAACCACGAGGCAATACTTGACACAATAAAGAGTAGAGCAGACCCGGATGGTTCATTGGATTAATTTGTAGTTATATGCACATTGGTTCTTATTAATTTATACTTGTATGCACATTAATTTGTTTGATGCCAATGCTATCATCTTCTTTTACTTTGCATATTTTTAAGTAACATACTAAACAATGATTGGTGTCCCCTTGCAAAAAATGCAGATATATGAGCCATCCAAGAGAATGTTAGCTAGAAAAGCAATGCACCATCCTTATTTTGATGATCTTGACAAATCTCAATCATGATTTTAAGCCATTAGAAAAGTGTGTGCAAAGCTTGGTGAGGGAATTTCAAGTTATTCATTTGAATTTAATCTTATCATGAGCAACTATGATGTAGACATTAAAAGAGCATCTAAAATTTCAACTTACTCTATTCATGAGAGGTGTTGTGTGCAATAGGTATGTTGGAATTCCCAGTGAAGATGTATGACCAGGAGTGACTAAGTTATGAGACCTGCATGCCTATCTATAAGTGCCTTCCATCTATTTTTATTTCATTTCCATTTTGGATGCTCTTTCTTTTTCTCTTTTACTTTATGTATTTGTAAGTAAACTACTAAAAAATGATTGATCTCTCATTAAAGAATATGCTAATTTATGAGCCATCAAAGAGAATCTCAGCCAAAAAATCAATGCAACATCCTTATTTTGATGATCTTGACAAATCTCAATATTGATTTCAAGCCATTATAAAAGAGTGTGTGAAGCTTAGCAAGGGAATCTCAAGTTACTCAATTGAAGTTAACCTCATAATGAGAACCTATGATGTGGACATTTAAAGAGAATATCGAATTTATGAGTGACATTGTAAAAGATCTGTGAGAATGAAGTACCTAAGGCATTTTAATGAGATTTACTTACATGATGAGATTTACTCAAATAGTGTAATTTTGGAGTTCATGTTTGGTGCAGTAGCACCTTGTTCTATAAATGCATTCAATAGGCAAATTTGTAAAATTTGAATTTTGAAATGTAAACAATGTGAAAAAGGTCATGTAAAGGTCTTATGTAATGTATTCAAAGTCTCAAAGGGGTCATTATGTGATTAGAGAATTGATATAAATCATGTAAGGTCGAATTAGGATGTTTTAGGTGTGTGTGTGTTTATTTGTGTATGGGAATTCAAGAAACAAAGGTGGAGTTGCTACTAAAGGGTTTTATGATGAATTTTCAAGTGAAAAGAGTGGATCCAAGTGGTTTTTTGAGGAAATATTCTCAAATGACTTCACAAAAAAATGACTAATCTAGATAGCTATTATTGAGTTACAACACATACTCCAAAATCAATAGTGACTATCTTGGAACATGTGCATCAAAAATGACCTTATTTGTTGTCCTCATTAGGTTAACTAGGCCTAATTTACAAAGAAAAATACCTTTAAACATTAAAGAAACCCCTTAACTTATTGGGGCAGAAATTATCATGTATCCAAACCCTCGGATCCGCAATTTGTCTCAGGACAAACTCACTCCACCATGCCAAACCAAAACCCTTATTTTATACCAATATAAGGAGGGTTTATTGAAAGGAATGGTTCCACACCTTACTAGAACATGCCACCACCTCAAAAATTCTTAAAATCACTTGCAAAAAATCAAAAGACAATCTCCCAATCTCTACGTGCAATATTTTATCAAACCCTAAGGTGAAACCTCATTTTTCATGCTCTTTTCCATCAAAATCTATAGGGGCAGCAACACAAACCCCATAAAACTTATTCCCTTTCACTTAGAAATTTATCATCTAATCCTACAGGATCACATTGGGCCCCTCTAGAGAAACCTCTCTTGATATTGGATATCTCAAAGTGGTTTTCCCATGGCGAAAGATTTTCACTTGATGGGAAAAGTGTCAAATTCAAGCTATGCAAAGTTGCAAAGTGGTGAAAAGTTTGTTCTGTAACTCATGTGACCAAACTAACTACTCCAACATGTCCGAATAGGTATGTTTCTACTAGGCATGGTCTTGTTTCACACCGAAACATGTGGAATCGCTCTAAGCTATGTTCCACTAGATCAATCCCTTAAGGGTCCAAAGTGCAAAATGGCTGCAAAATTCATCATGCTATTACTCAGATACCAAGACACTTATAAAATTATCATCTAATCCTACAAGATCATGTTGGGCCCCTTTACAAAAACTTCTCTCGATTTTGGCTATCTCAGAGTGGTTTTCCCGTGGTGATGGATTTTCACTTGATGGAAAAAGCATCAAATGCAAGCAGTGCAAAGTTGCAAAGTGGTGCAACTTTCATTTTGCAACTTGTGACCAAGTAGACTATTCCAACATGTTTGAATACATATTTTTATGCTATCCATGGTCCTCTTTCACACCGAAACATGTGGAATCACTCTGAGCTACGTTCCACTGGATTGATCCTTTAAGGGTCCAAAGTGCAAAATGGTTGTAAACTTCATCATTATATTACTCGAATACCATGATGCTAAAAATTTATCATCTCATCCTATAGGATTGTGTTGGGCCCCTCTACAAAAACCTCTCTCGGTTTCGGCTATCTTCGAGTGGTTTTCCCATGGCAGTGAATTTTCACTTGATGGAAAAAGTGTAAAATTCAAGTTGTGCAGAGTTGCAAAGTGTTACGAATTTCTCTCTGCAACTAGTGTGACCAAGAATATTGTTCCAACACATCCAAATAGGTATTTTTACGCTATGCATGGTCCTGTTTCACACCGAAACATGCGGAATCGCTTTGAGCTATGTTCCACCGGATCGATCCCTTAAGGGTCCAAAGTGCAAAATGGCTGCAAACTTCAACATGCTATTACTCGATACCATGATGCTTAGAAAATTATCATTTGATCCTACAGGATTGTGTTGGGATCCTCTACAAAAATATCTCTCAATTTTGGCTATCTTAGAGTGGTTTTCTCATGGCAGTGGATTTTAACTTGATGAAAAAAATGTCAAATTCAAGTTGTGCAAAGTTGCAAAGTGGTGCAACTTTCTCTTTGCAACTCGTGTGACCAAACTAACTACTCCAACACATCCAAAAAGGTATGTTTATGCTAGGCATGGTCTTTTTTTGCACCGAAACATGCAGAATCACTCTGAGCTACGTTCCACCGGATCGATCCCTTAAGGGTCCAAAGTGCAAAATGGCTGCAAACTTCATCATTCTATTACTCGGATACTGTGATGCTTAGAAACTTCTCATCTAATACTATAGGATTTTTTTGGACCCCTCTACAAAAACCTCTCTCGGTTTTGGCTATCTTGGAGTGGTTTTCCCATGGCAGCGGATTTTCACTTGATGGAAAAAACGTCAAATGCAAGCAGTGCAAAGTTGCAAAGTGGTGCAACTTTCATTCTGCAACTCATGTGACCAAACGGACTATTCCAACGCATCCGAATAGGTATTTTTACACTAGGCATGGTCCTCTTTTGCACCCAAATAGGCAGGATCACTCCGACCTACGTTCCACTAGATCGATCCCTCAAGGGTCCAAAGTGCAAAATGGCTGCAAACTTCAGCATGCTATTACTTGTATACCGTGATGCTTAGGAAATTATCATCCAATCCAATAGGATTGGGTTGGGACCCTCTACAAAAACCTCTCTCGGTTTTGGCTATCTCAAAGTGGTTTTCCCATGGTGGTGGATTTTCACTTAATGGAAAAATTGTTAAATTCAAGTTGTGCAAAGTTGCAAAGTGGTGCAACTTCCGCTCTACAAGTCATGTGACCAAGCGGATTGTTCTAATGTGTCTAAATAGGTATCTTTACACTAAGCATGGTCCTCTTTTGTATTGAAACGCGTGGAATCGCTTTGAGCTACGTTCCACCGGATCGATCCCTTAAGAGTCCAAAGTGCAAAATGGCTACAAACTTCAGCATGCTATTACTCAGATACCATGATTCTTAGAAACTTCTCGTATGATCCTATAGGATCGCGTTGGTGCCCTCTACAAAACCTCTCTTATTTTTTGCTATCTCAGAGATTTTTTTCCATGGCGATGGATTTTCACTTGATGGAAAAAGTTTCAAATTCAAGCTATGCAAAGTTGTAAAGTGGTGCAAATTTTTTTTTGCAATTCGTGTGACCAAACTAACAGCTCCAATGCATCCCAATAGGTAGGTTTATGCTAGGCATGGTCCTCTTTCACACCAAAACATGTGGAATTGATCCGACTGCATTCAACTGACTTGATCCCTTATGATGGCATGCAAAACACTGGAAAAGAGAAACATACAAATGATGGTTGAGAAGTATGAGTATTCCACACAAAAAGCATATGATTATTGGTGCAGAGCACCTTGTTCCTCCATTTGATGAAGGTCTATTTCAATGGTTTTAGTGATTATTTGATGGTGAATAGGTTGTGGGTATTTTGAGCATTCTTTGTCCTTGAATAAGGTCAATTAAGACCATTAGGTATGTTTTAGGGTGACTTTTGGGTCTAGTGATAAAAAATGTGAAAATTTCAATCTTGCACTAGAAGTTATTTTTGTAGCCTTTGAAGGCAAATTTGTGAATTTCTATATGATTATGAAAGAAGGGAATTTTTTCGATGTAATAAGGCTATGTGTAAGCCATTTGTGTGGGTTTAGAGGTCATTAGATGTACTCATTAGGTTGGAGGAGTTTAAAGTTGCAAATTTGTAAGTTGCTTAAAGCAACAAATTTGAAATGCAACAGTTACTTGTTTTGAAAGTTGGTTTTTAGTTAGTTGAGGGCATGGATCAGTTAGAGAAGGGTGTAAAAAAATATGTCAAGCCTTGAGAGGCTCAAATGGAGGTTGTTGATGAACTTTTGGAGAAGATCTAATAAGAATTATTCAGACTGTTCTCTATTTTTTAGATTTTTGATACAAACTTGTTGATCCCGTACTTGGTACGGCCTTCAGCTTTCCTGTATAGTCCCAAGGCTAACATGGATTGAAAGAGGGCTGAGTTGGATTTCTTTTGGTGGTGGTTTGGTGCAAAACCATAAAGGAATAGGAGAGTTCTTGTCATTGAGTCAAGTGAATGTTGGAGTCTTAGTGGGCATGTTTGAGAGAAGCTGTGTCAAATCACAACTTGGTTGAGCTACTCTGCATCACCAATGGTGCTTTGAAATTCAAAGAGTGATTGAGAGTGTGTTGCTTTGCTAAATAGACCTATTCAGGGTCTAGGACAACGTTGAGTCCATTTCTTATTTGTATTATAAATTATAACTTGTTTTCTCCCAAGTCCATTTTGTATACAAGAAATAATATTGCAAAAAGTTGACATATAAATCTTTCAATAGTGACGCATCAAGAACATATTGGAATCTTTTTATGAATCATTTCATGGAATGCCAATTGTAAATGTGTTTTTTTATTTTAGATAAAGTTGTTTAGCATCAATCAATTAGTATTCAAGAAAAATCATGAAGGACAACAATGATCAATGCTAGGGCTAACCAATTAATAATTATACACATGAATAATTCAAGCATGTACATGTCAATAAGGGAAGTACAAGTACTCAAAAACATGTAAGCCTCAAAAATTATACATACGAATACATAGTATACACAAATTAATACAAAGTATATGCACGAATACAAGGTATACACATGAAAACACGTAAGCAACAAAGTATACATTCGGACGCACGTAAGTCACAAAGTATACACACAAGTTGTAAAGTATACACTTGAATACACGTAACTCATATCTATTGAACCATCAATTTAGAATGCAAATATGGGCAGGCATTGATAAAAGATATTTGTGTTAACCAAATAGCCATGTAGGCATACATCAATATATGTCGATATAAGTATGAAATATATGTACAAAATAGCCATATAGGATTATGAGAATCCCATATAGACATACAATGTCAAATATGTCCAATAAAAAATATGTACAAAATTTCCATGTAGGCATACAACAAAGGGCTCTGGAATCAAAATTCATTGCTCTCCATACCCTGGAAATAAATTCTTTCCCTTTCCTTTTCGATCATATGGCAATAGGTCTATCACTCATTTTTGATGTGCTTGAGGAGTGCTCCTGCTACTCCTCCTAGGGTTTAGTTCATGGTGAATTTTTAACTGTTACAATAAGAAGTAAAGACATGAATATATAAAAATTACAGTATAAAAAATGATATATTTGACAAAATAATCACTTACCGTCATCTCATGATCTCTCTCCACGAGGGAAATATTCTTATGCCCATGCTCAGGCATGCTCAAGCCCTGTATAAACCATACAAATAGAAATTAAACTACATGAATCAATAATGGTTTGATTTTTCACTAACATCTATAACAACAAATGTAAATGTAAATTTACTAATTTTCCTCATACCTCTCCTATCAGAGCCATCGAGGATTGTATAGCAGATGACACACCAATCTCCATTGCCCTTGTCATATTCATAGGTGTTTCGGCTTGTAACATCTGAAAATAAAACAATAAATTATTCAACGTAATCAACGATGTGCATATAAACTACACAAATCTATTAAGTACTTGATTCATTAGTTAAAATCTTTATTCTATTACCTCTATGTAGGTTTGAGTAAATCCACCACCACTGGGAAGTGTTCCATCAAAACCTCCAATATTAGTCCATTCAACATCCAAAATTGCATATTAAATTACCATTCGTAAAACAATGCTATTAACATACAATAAATTTATAATTGTTTACTAGTTACATACCCCAGTGATAGCTGTACTACATAAATAAGTTGGTGGGGGGCCGATGTATCCAATCTCAACACTACGACCTTAAAAATTTATTAAAATCATAAAACATTTTTAGTTAATCTTGCATTTCAAAATCAAAATTTAATAAATTAAATTCAATGAACATGCACTAAATTTTACCTAACTATCAATGCCATATGCCTCATGCAAAATTTCAATTGCCCTCTCCATCTCCATAGCTGCAGACGGATCCTACGTACCAGTCTCCTGAGTGTTAGTGGGGTCATATGAACAAGTAGCTCCGCAAGATTGACACACATGTGTTCGAAGGCCACCACTCGAAGACTCCCCTGGATGGTGTTGTAGAATAGGGATAGTATGATGGATTACACTCTGGGTCAAAGTGTTGATCACTTGCAATGTCTCTACGTCAACACTTTCCTTTGCGATGGAAGGCATAACAATGTGCTCATGAGGTGGCCTAGCGAGAGCTCATCTACCCTGTCGCATAAGATCCGGTTGTGCACCGGGTCTATCCTGAGCTGACCCCCCACCTCTCCCCTAGAAATCCCTCATATCAAAATAATTTGGGATTTTTTTCAATATGAACTCACTATATAGTTTCCTAAGGAAATATTACGAGACCTCACAATTGTTGCACAGTGGGTAATCGAAGACCATGTACCACCTATCATAAAACTGGTCCCTAATCTGTCGGTGGTGGCACTAATGGATAGGAAACCTCTTCGCATTGAGGGTAATATTTTGATTTGTACATGGGTCAGTGAATAATGAGTACAAATCATCTTTTGTAATTTTTAAATCCTTTACATCTTTGTATGATAGTTTATTTGCATAATAATCCCTGGTCGCCTGCCTCCTATCTTGCCATCCAGTTATTTGTTTCTTAATTGAATCTACATTTTTTAACATATCTTTCAATGAATTTGCTAGGGTCATTATTAATGCAGTTCAACCATTTTGATCAATCAACCTACTAATCAAATCCTTAATTTTATTTTTGTTGTTCTCAATTTCACTCATTAAATTTCGTTGAGTGCCAATAGGGGGTTGAGTGATTGGTGGAGGAGGTTGTTGTTGTGATTGATTTTCATCTTGTGGATTTGGTTGGTCTTCCTATTGAGGATCTTGAGGGTTTGTAGGTTGATTTGCATCTCCTAAAAATTCAAACAAATATATATCAAATTCAACCTAGAAAACTAACAAATTCAGCCTAAAACTAACTAATTCAAAACAAAAACCATAGAATCCTTACCTCTCACACCTCCTCGTCATTGTGGTGTCATTGTTGTGAAGAAACAACAATTGTTGGTGAATAAATTTGTTGAATTTCTCCTCCTAGAACACGAGCGCAAAAATATGGGGGTTTTGATCCATTTTTGAAAAATTGGTTGAAACTGTTGCGTGGTGAAGTGTTGCAATTTTCAAGTGTAAGGTTTGTTTGCTTGTTTGTTTGAAAGACACACACATAAAACACATGTAGAAAAAATATTTTTTGAGTTTGATCTTGAAAAACACTTTGAAAACACTTTGCACAACCTAATTGGAAAGGGATTGTATACTTGGTATAGCTCATTGAAGTGCCCCAGATCAGTGCTGAACACCTCTCCTTCTCGAGAGAAGATAGCTTAGAATTTTTGTGGCACATGCTCCCCCTTACAGTGCACTCACTTCTCAGACTCACCAACTTTGAATTCCCCAAAGAGGAATTTTCTATCTCTGCTCAAGGGAGTCAGTAGTGAGTATCTTTGGGCATGATATTGTACCCAACACTATACCAAGCAAAGACCAAAAGGTGAGGCTTCTAAAAAAAAAGAGGGTTCTAGTGAATACTAGGGGACATGGCACCTCATGAGCGTCCAACAAGCCACTTAAGGCTTTAATAACTCTACTTGGGACTTTTATACCTTCAAAAGAAAAGGTCAGTACCCTCTTTCGAATGACACTGCATGGCTAAGGCCTACATACCATGAGGACTTGATAGCTTAATCTTATCCTTTTATATACCGGCCTGAGCGAAAAACCGTTTGGATTTGTTCCCTCTTTTGAGGTAGGCCCCTCTAAAGGTAACAAAATCAAGACAAAGATGTTGTTTTTGATCACCCAAGATCACATGAAGCACAAGGGGAGTGCATACACAAACACCTTTGCCTCACACTCACATAATGTTCATTTTAATTCCAAAATCGAAATGTGTGGATGGTTGTACAAAATTTCTAAAGGTTTTTTTGAGTCTCAAGATCGCCAAATGGTGCGAGAGAAGCGCATACACACCTAGAAACAAAATGCAAACCACAAGACAATGCAAGCACTGGTAAATTTTAAACCTGATTATGATGTCAAATCAAGCACTCATGTTATTTTTAGGCCTGCTAATCATTCTATGTGAAAAAAGGCACTCAAGATAAAGAAAACTAAAGCAAGAGCCCTGCAAAAAATAATTAGTAGTATTGAGCCTCCAATCTTTGACAAGCAGAGGATGAGTGTTCCAATCTTGGTCACTCAAACCCGAGAAAGAATAAGGTCAAAGATTACTCAAAAAATCCAAATAAAACTGAAAAAAGAAAAAGCCATTAACTAAATTAATTAAAATTTAGTCTAGACCTAACTAAGTGAATCCTAAAAGTAATCTAAATTAATCTAAATGTTAAACTAAGTTAATTACTAAAATTAAATAAAACTAAAAAGAAAGTTATTTAAACGAAATTAATCAAAATCTAAGTAGAAAATCTAAAATTAAACTAAATTTAATCTTAATCCAAATTAATCTAACAAAAATAAAAACTAAAATTAAGAAAATCAATCTAATCGAAAAATCTAATTAAAAATCCCGTTAGGTTCACCAAATGTATTAGGGAGAATTTTTCAAATTTAATTGCAAGTAAGCATAATAAATCAAACCCCAATCAACAATGGAGAACAATGAAAGAAAGAAGCATAAAAATAATGAAACAACATCACCTAGTCTTCATGTCTCCATCGAATGGCCTCCATTGGCCTTCTCCATCTTGCTCCAAATTGTGTGATTGCCCTTAGATTGAGATGCAACTATACCCTATGTCTAAGCCAAGCAAGATATTTAAGTAGTATAAGTGCTCAAGTGTAAGTTCTCAAGCATGCTGAAAATAATTGTGTGTCCAAAATGGCTTGAGAGAGAGCCTTTTAAATAATTCTAAATTGAGAATGGATGATCAAGATTAGAAGTGGATAAAAACCTAAGATCAACAGCTAGGATTGAAAGTGATAAGAAGCATTAGGGTTAGGGCAACATTAGGTCAAAGTTAGGGCAAGCTTTAAAATGAAGGGATAAGATTTAATTGAAAGCAATTAAATCAATGGTGGAGAAAAATAGGTAGTTGGAATAATCGAAATTATTCCATTTATGGAGGAAAGTTGACTTTTGGGTTTAATTCATAAATATGAATAAGATAAGAGGCAACAAATAATTATTTTAATTATTTATTTGTGGAATGAAAAATGAGTTAAATGAATAAGTTTATTTGATTGAAGAAATAAAGGATAATGAACAAATTAGATAATTAATGGTAATTATTTGATTTGTAGCCAAGAATGAGTAATTAAACAAATTGGAAATTTATTTAATTATAGGAGGAGTAAAGAATAATTAGTGACATATTTAAATAAACAAATATAATTTATTTATTTAAATAATAATAGAGGAATAGTTAATACTTTAATTATGTGAGGGAGAAGCATGGTTGTCATAGAAAAAATATAGTTTGCAAGTTGAGGCTATTTTTATGTGTCTACAGAAACCCTTCTAGTTGTTCAATGTAGACTTCTTCTTTTAGTTGTCCATTAAGAAATTTTGACTTCACATTCATCTATTATATATTAAATTTCTTGAATGCCGAAAGATTTAAAATAATCCTAATTGCTTCCAATCTTTCTACCAAAGAAAATTTCTCTTCAAAATAGATATGCCTTCTACCTGAGCATACTCTTTACACACAAATATCATTTCACCTTCTTCAATTAGACTATTTCTAAAAACCCACTTGGTTCCAAATCATATTATTTCCTTTAGGTCTTGGGAAAAGTTCCCAAGTTTCATTCTTCTTGATTTAATTCAACTCTTCCTCCATAACTTCTATCTAGCCTTTCTCTTTGCTTTCTTCTTTATATGACTTATTCTCTATCTTTGATAGTAATGCAAAGTGTACAATTTGTTCATTTTCTTTCTCAAGTCTCTTCTGGGTCTGAACCCCACTGTATTTTTCTCCTATGATCTAATCTTCAGAGTGATTCTTCTAAACATACTTTTCTAGAGTTTTTGTAACAAATTATTTTATGTCTTTAATACAGCTATGAATTGGTTATTCATCATCTTCTCCTTTTATAATACTAGAAGATTGAATAGTTTCATCAACTCTCACATTTGCACCTTTTAAAATCCTCTTCAGACTTTGTTATAGCATCTATATTCTTTAATTATTAAAGAATAGCCAATAAAAATACCTTCGTCAGATTTGGAATCAAACTTAACCAAGTTTACTTCATCTCTTTTGTTGTAGCACTTTCTTCCAAATATTCTAAGATATCTGACTAATGTTGGTATGCATCTCCATAGCTCATATGGTGTCTTATCAGTCTTGCATGTGATATAAACTCTATTCATAATATATAAAATAGTTTGAGCTACTTCTCTCTAGTACATATATGGTAGATTTTCTTGACATAACATTGTTCTTTCCATATCCTATATAGTCTAGTTCTTCCTCTCAACAACTCCATTTTGTTGTGGAGTTCCAATGGCATAAAATTACCTCTAGATCCCATGCTCTTCACAAAAAATTTCATACTTATCAAAAGTAAATTCTCCACCTCTATCTAATCTCAAAACCTTGATTTCTCTTCTAGTTTCATTTTCTACTAATGCCTTAAATGCCTTAAACTTCTCAAATGCTTCTAAATTCTCAAGTTTAGAAATATAATCCAAGTAATCCTAGTGTAATAATCAATGACCATCATGAAATACCTATCTCCTTATATAATTTTTATCCTCATAGGTTCAAAAATATTGGTATGAACCACATCTAATGGTTTTGATGTGGAATACTCCTTAGCATGATATTTGCTTCTTGTCTTCTTTCCTTCATGACATAATTTTTAACTGGTAAACTAAGGATTTTTAATCATTGGCATGTCCCAGACCATTATTCCTAAGCTAATTACAATGTCATCAAATTTCATATGTCCCAACCTTCTATTCCAAAGCTATCTTTCTTCTCTCTACATAGTGAGACAAATTGTTGCAAGAATGAAGAAAGGATTAAAGGTGTTGTCATTGATGTCAACTGGTCAACTAGTTATCTACTAGTTTTTGTTGATTGTATATGTTGAGGATATTGAGAAAATTGTATAAAATAAATTTTATAGGTATTTAGTTGTCGATTCGGTATTTTCCCCTGTGTTCATGGGGTTTCAGATATGTTGGTTATGGTTGTTGAGGTTGCTATATTCATATTTAAATGGTTGTTAGTTCATTGAGAAGTTTGAGTTGTGTTCACTAGTTGTGAACTATATTTTTTTGTGATTTGGTTGAGGTCTAGGAGAAATTTTGTTGGTCCGGATTTCTCTTTGATGAAGTCTTTTGACTTGTGGTTCGAGAGTTAAATTATTTTGGTTCCATTAAAGATATTTTTTGGTTTCTGGAAGTTTCAAGCTTAATTGTTCTATGTGTTTTACACTGGCTTGGCTGACCTTGTTTTAAGCACTATCTTTAGATGAAATTTTTTTAAGTGCCACTATTTTTGAGTAACAACTCGTCAATTTTTTTTACCCTTTTGCACTTTGGTCTCTTAAGGGAAATCACTGGTGCGATGTAGCTCATACTATTTTGGCATGTTGGCATGTGAAACACTACCTTTCCTAGTGTAAACCTATCGATCTATATGTGTTGGAACTATCGATTTGATCACACGATGAATAAAACAAAAATTACCCCACCTTCAACTTTATAGTGCATATTTTTGATGCTTTTTCTATCAACTAAAAACTTGACACCACGAGAAAATGAATCAAAGATATCAAAAACTGAGAGAAATTATTGTAGAAGGAACCTACATGATCCCATACCTTCAAATAAATTTTTTCTCAGTGTCATGATTTTTGAGTAACAACTTGTCAAAGTTTACTACACTTTTGAACTTTGGTCTCTTAAGAGATATCATTGACACAATGTAGCTCGAATTCTTCCAGCATGTTTGGGTGTGAAACAAGATGTTTCCTATTGTAAACCTACCCATCTGAATGTGTTAGAACTATCAATTTAGTCAAACAACGAATAGAACAAAAATTACACCACCTTGCAACTTTACATGGTATGTATTTGACACTTTTAACATCAATTCAAAACTTTACACCATAGGAAAATGGATCACAGTTATCAAAAACTGAGAGAGGTTATTGTAGAGGGGCCCTACATGATTATGTAACTTTAGATGAAATATTTTCAGTGTCATGGTTTCTGGGTAACAACTCATGAAAGTGCGTTTCCTTTCTTCACTTTATTCTCTTAAGAGATATTGCCAGTGCAATGTAGCTCAGACTGTTCCAATGTGTTTGGGTGTGAAACAAGACCTTTCCTAGCATAAACCTACCCATTTATACATGTTGGAACTATTGGTTTTTTTGCATGATGAAAAGAATGAAAATTGCACCACCTTGCAACTTTACATTACATGCATTTGACAGTTTTTCCATCAAGTAAAAACTCAACACCACAAGAAGACAATGCAGAGATATCAAAAACCAAGAGAGGCTACTGTAGAGGGTCCCTACTTGATCATATACCTTTAGAAAAAATGGTTCCAAGAAATGGTGTCTCTTGGTGTGTAAATCACCATGAGACCCCATTTCTTAGACCCATTTTTTTCAAATAGGCCACTACGTTGCCAATTCCACTAGTTAGGCTGCCACTTTCATCGAATTGAAAAGCTAGTGGAATTTGTAACGTAGTGGCCTATTTGAAAAAATGGGTCCAAGACATCATCAAGAGACCCCATTTCTTTACTCATCTTTTCAAACAGGCCAAGTTAGGTTCTCAATTTCATGGAATTGACAAGCTAGTGGGCCCATTGTACAGGGTAGAGGGTATAGTGTTGAGGGATTACAGTTGAGGGTCCATTATATAGAGTAAAGGGTATAGGGGTTGATGGATTAGGGTTTAAGGGTTGAGGGTTGAGGGTTGAGGGTTGAGGATTTAAGGGTTGAGGGATTAAGGGTTGAGGGTTGAGGGATTAGGGAAGATATTTTACTTGGGTTTAAGGGTTTAATGGTAGAGGATAAAGGGTATTGGGTTGAGGGTAGAGGGTAGAGGGTTTAAGGGTTTAGGTTTTAGGGTTTAGGGTTTAAGATTTAGGGTTTAGGGTTGAGTGTTTAAGGGTTTAAGGGTTTATGGTTTAAGGTTGAGGGATTAGGGTAGAGACGGAGATATGGATGGATGGAGAGATGGAGGGAGAAGTGAGATAGAGAGAAGGAGAGAAGAGGAGGGAGGGACAAAGATATATGAGGGCTGAGGATCCAATGTATAGGGTAGAGGGTTGAGAATTGAGGGTATAGGGTTGAGGACCTATAGGGTTGATGGTTTAGGTTGTTAGGGTTGAGGGATTAGGGTTGAGAGTTGATGGTATTGGGTTGAGGGATTAGAGTTTAAGGGTTGAGGATTGAGGGTATTAGGTTGAGGGATTAGGGTTTAGGGTAGAGGGTATTGGGTTAAAAAAAATGGGTGCAAGAAATAGGGTCTCCTAGTGATTTACATCACCAGGATACCCCATTTCTCAGACCTATTTTTCAAACAAGCCACTACATTGCCAATTTCACTGAATTGGCAAGCTAGTGGGCCAATTAGCTTACGAATTCGATGAAATTAGAAACCTAACTTGGCCTATTTGAAAAAATGGATCCAAGAAATGGGGAAAATGGGTCATGTAAATCACCGGGAGACCCCATTTCTTGAATCCATTTTTCCCATTTCTTCGACCCATTTTTTCAAATAGGCCACTACATTGCAAATTTCACTGAATTGGCAAGCTAGTGGGCCCACTAGCTTGCCAATTCGGTAAAATTTGCAACATAACTTGGCCTATTTGAAAAAATAGGTCCAAGAAATGGCGTCTCTCAGTGATTTACCAAGAGACCCCATTTCTTGGACCCATTTTTTCAAATAGGCCACTACATTGCCAATTTGGTGAAATTGGCAATGTAGTGGCCTATTTGAAAAAATGGGTCCAAGAATTAGGGTCTCCTAGTAGTGGCATGTTTGAAAAAATGGGTCCAAGAAATGGGGTCTCCTAGTGGTTTAAATCATCGACAGACCCCGTTTCTTGGACCCATTATTTCAAAAAGGCCACTACCTTTCCAATTTCATCGAATTTGCAAGCCAGTGGGCCCACTAGATTGCCAATTTGATGAAATTGGCAAGCTAACTTGGCTTGTTTGAAAAAATGGGTCCAAGAAATGGGGTCTCCCCATGATTTTATCTCTCTCTCTCTCTCTTACACATACAAAATCTCTCCCTCCCTCCTTCTCTCCCTCTCTCAGCCTTATACTATCAACCCTATACCCTCAACCCTCAACCCTCAACCCTCAACCTTGTACTATCAACCCTATACCCTCAACCTTATATTATCAATCCTATACCCTCAACCCTAAACCCAATACCCTTAACCCTCTACAATTAACCTTGTATCCTCAACCTTAAACACTATCCCTCAGCGTTCAATCCTATACCTTAAACCCTAAAACCTACACCCTCAACCCTCATCCCTATACCCTATATCCTCAACCTTATAACCTAAACCCTAAACATTATCCCTCAACTCTATACCCTCAACCCTATACTTAAACCATAAACCTACACTCTCAACCCTTGACCCTATACCTTATACCCTCAACCCTCTCTCTCTCTCTATCCCTAAACATTTTCTGCTAAGTTTCATCCATATGAATAAAATATATTATCAACTAGATTGCATTATTACATTATGCAAACACATACAACAAAGAAGAGAGTGAAACATATTTTGCAAAATGTAGTCTTTATTGATAATATAAATGAATGTTGTCCCACACAAGCCATGGGACTAACTATTTGAATGAAAATAAGGAAAAAACTATACATTCATAGATACATATTGAAATAAATTCATATATAGAGATAGGAGACCTGTCATTGCCTGAATGATGAATCCCAGTTGTCTTGTTTTGCATCATCTTCTGTCCCTCTCGCTTGTCTAGTCTCTAGTTGATACTCTCCTTTCTGCTCCTAGGTTTCCTACATGTGTGAGAAGAGTTTTGTTAGAGCAATGAAGGATCACCAATCAATACATATGCAAACATCCATAGAAATATAGTCAAATCCTCATGAGCATTAAAATACCTTTCATACCATAGATTTCTAGGAAAACAAAAGAGTTATCAAAAACATTTATCATATGCTATGCTTTATCTAACATGTTTGCTCATTGTGCAGGTATAAGTGAAATCTTTATTGCTGGTTTGTTTCATTTGATCATAAAATGTGGAGGAAAATGGGATCCCACAAGGGTTGAGCCTAGCATGCTACCCTCTTGTGCTTGAAGAGGAATATGAATGTAACTTCATCTCACCTGTAATAAATTGAGAAGGTATACATCACTCGTGATAGTGAGATAGTAGGTCATTGTCATAAATGACATATGGCTTCTCAATTGTTTCACTATGATTTGGAGGCAGTGATTCTATGCATAGAAGCAGTCACAATGAATTTTCAAGAGGAAGCCAACATAAAGGACTATCACAGTTAAGAGACACAGGTCTACAAATTTAGAATACCAAATGAAACAAGCCTAGAAAGGATAGAATAGTGAAACAAAATCAATTTTTTGAGAGAGAACAAAATTATGTAGTCAAAATATGAAAGAGGAATTAAGACAATCATGACCTTATGACTGTAAATAATCAAATTGCCATATTGAGGATAGAAACAGTGGTAATCATGGATTATAAGGAGGTCTATGGTATTATAATTACCCACAATATCTATGAGGAAAACCAATGCTATGAGAAAAATGACAGGGGTTGATGACAAGGTGATAGTCACCATGACATGAATGACAATAATGTTATGAGAAAGAAAACCTTTGTGTTGTTTGATAGATAGGAAGGTAGCGACTTTAACTCTTGTGAAGAAAGGATATCCTGTGAATACAATGATATAAAGGGTAAGTAGTAAGATTGTGTAAAGATGGGCAAGCAGTGACCTTAACACAAGGGATAGTGAATTTTCTCATAAAGTATTCATCATGAAGTATAATGACAAGATTGCTATAAGATATCAGTGGAGGCCTCACACTATCCTACATGGTAATATATTCCTAGAACTGCTTTATGTAGAGACATGAAGCAATTCAAGGGAGTTCTGAGAGTGCCAAGATTTATCATCCTTGTCATTGAATCACCATTTTAGCTTGCTAATTCCACCTACTTTAGAGAGAGGATACTCATATGGGCATAGTAAAGATAGTGGGACAGTCAGTTAGAGAAAAATGTGAAAATTCATGATTAAGGTAGTTGTGAGAATAACATTTTGAGCTCCAAGACATAGGTAGACAACATTTGAGTAATGGCATACAAAGTTGTGATAAAATAATAAATTTTGGTTACAAAAAATAGGCACATGCCTCTACAATTTATAGGTGAAGAAAAAAAATAGAGCATTAAGAGAAATGATTCATTGCTTCAGATGAGAATATTGCACTTTTGGCATCTATTTAGTCATTTTTTGAAGTTATATTACCTATTGAAAGTAATGATTTTGTTAATCTATTATAGTGGTGAGGTGCCCTGGTGTTAAGTCACACATGATAGAATTTCTATAGGGCTGATATGGTAATATAATTTCTTGAAAAACACGATATTAAGTGGGCTTTTGATGATTTATCTACAAGTATTTTCCTTGGTTTCCAACAGTGGTAGTGAAGGTGTTCACACAAAGACAAGTTTCCTTTAGAGGATATCCCATTGTTAACCCATTACTACACTTCCTTTGGAGGGTGGATCAAGTACAAGTTATATTAGACTATATTACTCTTACAGGTGTAGAATGACTGACAATCATGAATCATGAAGCAAGGAAGGGTAGTGTTCATGAAGGAATGGGAAATATGTGGAGCCTTTGAGTTATACCCATACTGTGCAATGGTATTGGATCATTTTGCAAACCATTTTTCCTTCACGGGGAAACATTATTTTTGTGAATAGTTGACTAAGATAACTCTTGTTTCAACTATCTACCATCTCATGAAGTCTCATTCATATTATAATCTTGCTCGATCTTATCATAGTAAAGGGGATTGTGACACTGTTGGTTGTTATTACATGGAATTAAAAAGAAAATATAGGTACCCATGTTTTTTTTTAAATTAATAGAAAATGGATAAACCGTAGCCTTTTGAGGGTGAAACTATGAAACCCTTAGCCAAGAAAAGTACATGGTTATAGAAGCCTAGAATGAAGTTTTTACAAGAGAGACAAAGAAACGAAATCTTCACAATTTCTTGTACAAAGTAAAATGAAAAACGTACAAAATGCAATATATTCATCTTTCTGGATAATAAGCTCAAAGACAAGCATATTTTATATAGAGGAATTTTTACAGGAGGAATTAAAAAAAAAACCTTGAAAGCTCTTGAGCTTGTATTCTACAGAAATGCCAAAAGAAAATGCAGAATTTTCATGCACAAGGCTTACTTGAGTTTCATTTTCACTGTTTTTGCTCGAGATTTATGAAGAAAAGCCACTGTGTGTCCAAAATCTTCCATGGAAGTCACCTGAGAGAAGCTCGATGTAAACCCTTGGTGACGCCCATAAATTTTCATTTAATTTCTAAGGAAAAATGAAATGAATGAAGTGTTTTGGCCGAATTTGGTGCTTAGGGTTTTTTCCCTAAGTTGGTCAATAAGAAAAAAGGTCAATTTTTTCCTTTATTTTAACTTTTTCATGTGAAAACTAATACCCCTTGTGTATAATGGTAAATGCTTTATGCCTTGTTTTTCTTTTGCATAGTTTACAAAGTGTGACTTTTCAAGACAAGGTCAAACCAAGTGCCCCATTTATTGCAGGAGTTAAAAATGATTTGAAAATGTAAAGCATTATTAAGTGATGGATTATAAATCACTTATTCAATAATGTATATAATGCAAGATAAAGCATATGTGTTTTCAAAGAATAAGTCAAGGGAATATGGTTGAAAAATAATGACTTGTGCCAAACATGTGGAAAGTATGTAGGTCGTCTTTGATTAGGTTTTTTGAGGAAAGGAGAGAATTTGGAGGCATTTTCTCATGCTTTTACTGTGGGTAGGGTCATGGCTTGACTTTTTCTTCACTTTGGGGACCTTTTGGAGGGGTTTTGGGTACTTTATTTTTGGCTTTTTTGTTGCATTTGACCAAGAAGCTTCTAGAAGGATTTGTGTGGGGTAGGCTCCAAAAAAGCATAAGTAACTTCAAACGTGAATTTTGAAGGGAGTTCTTTCTTTTCCAACAATATTGTAACTCATTTTTGGAGTTTTCTTTAAGTAGGACCAGTATTGTAACTCTTGTATAGACTTGTATTACAACAGATACCTTGGATATCAATGAAGTAAAGTTGTTTTACCTTCTCATTTTTCTATTTTATTGTGTACATTTTGTTTGATTGATGCTACTACATATGAAATTATCTTTTCCTTGTGGTTTTGTCTCATTGTTAGCACCTTTTGCAAAAGAATATGTAAGTTGTGGGTTATAGGTTGTGTTGAAAGTATCTTTCCTTCTAGGAGTTAAGCTCTAAAACCTTCTTATGAAATATTTATGCAAGAATCATATGGAAATGATTTGTGTATGCAAAGATTTATCATTGTTTGAACTATGTATGTGAGTTGTTTTACAGGTTTTAGTTAGTGATTTGGTGCATCACCTTTAGAAGCTTTTTCAGTTTGTTTTTTATTTTAAGTTATCCTTTCACCATTTTCCTCAGAAAATAATTAGTTTAGTAGTAATTTAGGTGGTACCATTTAGGATCCAACCTTATCTTGAGGTCCACTCCAAGTTTAGGTGACCCACAACCTAGGATTGTTCCCATGTTACTCCAAAATGCTAAGTTATACAACTTAGCAAGTGTGTTGTTTTGAGAGCTAACAATAACCTAAACCCTCAACCCTATACCCAATACCAAATATCCTAAACCTTAATCCCTATACCATTTACCCAATATCCTAAACCATAATGGGATAAAGAGCAATGGAGAGAGTGTGGTAGGGAGTGATGGAGGGATATACAGGTAGAGAGGGATAGGTGAGATAGAGAGAAGTAGAGAGAGATAGAGATAGAGGGAAGGAGGGAGGAAGGGAGAGAGAGGGGAGGAAGGGAGAGGTAAAGAGGGATAGGTGAGATAAAGTTAAGTAGAGAGAGAATCCTGATATATAGAGAAGGAGAGAGTTACAAAGAGGGAAAGATAGAATGGTGAGAGAAAGAGGAGAGAGAAAGAGAATGAGGGAGGAGGGAGAGAGAGGTAGAGGGAGGGAGAGGAGAGATAGAGATTAGATAGGGGAAAATTTAGGGAGGGAGACATCTAGAGAGAGAGAGGGGTGGATAGAGAGAGGGTGAGGGGAGATAAAGATAATTAGAGAGGGAAGGAGAGGTAGAGAGAGAAGTAGAGATGGAATGAGGGAGGGAGGGAGGGAGGGATGGAAGTGAGATAGAGACATTTAGAGAGAGTGGTAGGGAGTGATGGATGGAGAGGTAGGTAGAGAGGGAAGGAGAGGGAGAGGTATGTATGGAGAGAGTGGGAGGTGAGATAGAGAGTAATAGAGAGAGAGTGTTTGGCTATGATGGATGGAGAGGTAGGTAGAGAGGGATAGGGGAGATATAGATAAGTCGAGAGGAAGGGAGAGAGGGAGGGAGAGAGAGGTGAGATAGAGATAAATAGAGAGTGGTGGAAGGACAAGTAGGTAGAGAGAGGGAAGGAGAGGTAAAGAGAGGAGAGATAGAGAGTAGAGAGGGGATGGAGGAAGGAGGGAGAGGTAGGGAGGGAGAGAAAAGTGAGATAGAAAAGTGTAGAGAGAGAGTGGTAGGGTGTGATGGATGCAGAGGTACGTAGAGAGAGGGATTGGGAGATAGAGAGTAGATAGGGAAGAAGTGAGGGAGAGAGTATGGAGGGAGAGAGAGGGAGGTGAGAGAGAGGTGAGGTAGAGAGAAATAGAGAGAGTGGTAGGGGGTGGTGGAGAGAGAGGTAGGTAGAGAGAGGGGGAGAGAGAGAGAGAGAGAGGGAAGGATGGAGGGAGGGAGATAGAGATAAGTAGAGAAGGAAGGAGGGAGGGAGCGAGAGAGAATTAGAGGGCAAAGCAGAGAGAGAGGGAGAGAGAGAGAGAGAGAGAGAGAGAGAGAGAGAGAGAGATGAAGGGGGGAGAGTCAAATAAAGGGATGGAGATAGTGAGAGAGAGGTCTAGAGTGTAAGGGATAAAAAATGAGTGAGATAGAGAGACAAATAATACAACTTGCTAATTACTAAAATTTGACCTCCTGATTACTAAAATTTGACATGTTGATTCTTGAAATTTGACTAAGTCTGAAATTTGTGAGATCTTCCAAAAGCTAGAATTTGCATTATAACTCCTAGAGATCCGAAACCACTCTCAAACATCTTGAAACTATATAAATGAAATATAACTTAAAGAATAAGAAAGTAAATGTCCATATGTAAATTTCAACTTATACATAATGTTTATTTCATGTATATAGTTTCCCTAAAAGATAACAAGAAGAAATAAACAAGAAAAAGAGATGAAAAAAATTTCAATGTAGACCAAAACGTGAGCTCATTATAATGCACTCGCATTTTGGAAATGTTTTTTAATTTCAAAAAATAAACATATTTTGAACTCAAAATGTGTGTGTTTTGTGAAATTTAAACCATAGTGTGAGTGCATTATAACACACTCATGTTATGGCTTGGTAATGACCGAGCCTAGGCTTGGTCATTACCAAGCCATAACGTAAGTGTGTTTTACTATAATGCGCTAGCATTTTCGTTATTTCGGGATGAAAAAGTAAATTGGCCACTTTTTTGACCCCATATTTTTGCACTTACCCATGGTCTACATTGTTTTGGGTCATGTCTCCCATGTTAGGTTTTTATTTATTTTTTATTTTTTCCTTGAATAGGACTCCAATCCTCCCCCATTGAGGTAGACAAATCTTGAGACAAAATATTATATGTGTGGTTCAATAATATCACCTTGCTATCAAAGGCCTTGTCTTTCTCGAGTTGAGACAACTTTCAAATCATCTTACCAAGGGACTTAATTATTTTTGTTGGTTCTTCTAGAAGGGGTAGTTTAAAGAAATCACAAATATGTTATTTTTCAAAAGGTCTTTGGATGGAGAAGAATATAAGGGAGTTGAAGATCTATAGGGAGAGCCTAGGGAGACAAAATGTAAGGCCTTATTTCTCATATTATAGTTACAAGATTTTATTTGCCAATAATTATGTTAAATTGTTAGAATAGAAATTATTGTTCTAACGATCAAGACCATGTGTCATATTGTGATTCAATACCTAACTATTGTATTAGCATGAGGGAAATATCTTTAAATTTAGTAATGAAATTCTAGTATCACAAATTTATCTCTTCTATTGTGTTCTTAACATGCACAATAATAGCAAGGATAATTACTCCTATGAATAAACCTAGTAGTTTTATTTCATGGATTTAGATGCATGTTAGATCATCTTATTTCATTGCATAGTGTCATTACTAAATGATTGATGTTACACAGATGATACGATGACTTAAGATAGTTGTGATATATCTTTATGGTCACCCATTCCTATAATAGAGTTGAATTGAAAACTTGACTCTCCTCTTGACATTATTGTTGTTAAGTTGGACTTTGAAAACTATTATCATCATTACAACAAAAGGCCTAACCTTATTAGAAATATTTTTTGTCATTATGGTAAATGTTTCTTTAACTTGTTGTATTATTGCCTAGAAAATAACTCATTCTATACTTGTATTGAATCCTTTACAATTATAAATTATGTGTAAATTTAGTTAGTAGTGGTTATCATCTAATTTTGTGTAAAGGGGGATGTATTATGAATTTGTGTACATAATTATGATATTATAAATGAGGAATTAAAATAGAAATTGATGTTAGTATGTTGATCTAAATAATTTTATTATATTGAAAGACCTTGGGTACAAATGAATCTTACTTCAAGAATTGAAAATGAAATGAGTATTAACTTGAATAATTGCATTACATTTGAGTGTGGTCATTGGGTTATAATAATATTTTTTAATTTAAATAATCGTGGATACACATTTTAAGAAATAGAAATTTTAAATAGCTAACATGGAATGGTAAAGGTTAAATTTAAAGCATTAAGATCAAGCCACGATCAACATGCCAAGGCTTACTCAATGTACGCAATTTTAGCTATTGTTTTAATTTGCTAATGTATTTACAAATGTTCTATTTCAATTAATTGTATCATGTGGTATTTTTGATGGAACAAGTATACAGGTAAATAATGGCTAATATCAAAAAAAATGAGAGGATCATCAAAACCCTAGTTATCCCACTTCACATCGTGAAGTAACATGTTTCTTGGTGTGGATGTATTTCCTAGTCGGATTCATGGGTTTATTTTATTTATTTTTTAAAAAATTTTATGTTGAATGTAGAAAAAATTAAAAATAAAGGCTCTTTTGTTTTGAGAAATTTTGGATACCCATTACACATGTCTAGGGTTAGGGCACCTTGAGTCAAGAATACAGATATATTTTTGTCATTTTTGGGGGGGACTAATTAGTGGGAGGAGAGAGGAAAAATATGGAAGAAGAAATTTGTTGTTCATGGTTGATTGATCTCTACTGAGAGGTAAGTCATTGCCCAATTCTTAAATTTGTTGGATATGGAACAAGTCAAACCTATTGTTATTTTTCTATCAATGTGGGCAAATGCTGGAATCTTAGACTTTAAATTTTTTGGTAAATTTTCTTGTGTGCCACCCTTGAGAAACCTAAAACAACATGAGACTATTCAACTTTGTGTGTGTGTGAGTAGTTTGGTATGTAAGTGTTCTTTGAGTTTCTATAGTTGTGGGTTTTGGTGTAAGGAAACTCAGGTGCGGAAACAGCTTCCTACACTAATCTCTTAAGGAAAGTATGGTGCAAATTCGTTTTAAACCCTTACAATTTCAGATTCGTTAATCTACTTAACAAAGATATTGCAGCAATATACCATACATACAGAAAATGAAGAATGACACAATGATTTACCCTGGGGAAAACCTTTCGGTAAAAAACCCCAGCACTCCAAAACCTGCACAATGTATTATCTTCAACACAACGGTTACAACACACTTGCAATGCAAGTTCTTTCAGGAGATTTCCAACTCTTGAAGACAAAATGCGGCAGCATGAAAAAACGTTCCAACAATACACTCACATCACAAATCTTCGCAACCCTAAAAAACGCTTATATCATGCGCTTCCCTTTTAGGGCAACTTCCGAAGATAACTGTATTAGGGTTTTACCATTCTGGAAGAGTGTACAGTACTCAACTTTATCAGTTGCCACATGTCTTCACCTGTCATTGAATCTTCCAGACATAGCTCTTACGTGTCATAGGAATCCGTCATAACCGTTTCAACCATGATCTCCTTACACACAATTCAAGATGCCGACACATTAAGTGGAGTGACACATCAACATGCAAACTAGACATGTACACTCACACTTAATTACATTATTTGCAAGAAATACATTTTACAAAACAAATAATAAGAATAGGAATTATCCAAGGTTGAGACACCTTATTCCTAACATTTGGTGGTGCTCTTCGCTCAGTGGAATGGTGAGGGCTATCATGGCCTGATGACCCATTTAAGGTTGGGAGGAGAGCATTTATTTTCCCCTTGGTTGTTAATCAAATTCTAGCTTGTTAATCATATTCTTGTTGGTAACGGTGATATCTCCTTAAAATTCCTCGGTTTAAATTTTGGTTGATGTGGTAGACTACTTATTTTACTTCTGCAACAGGAAATTTTAGGGTACCATAAAAAATAAAAAAACTCTGAGTAGGCTACAACATGGTAATAGACTATAACATAGTTTCCTTATTGTTGGTATTGTATACTAAATGTTGGTGGTAATTTGGCTATTCTTTTTTATATCTAAACAACGATAAGTTTTCCTCCAAAAAGGGATATGTGAATGCTAAGATTTACGTTAAAACTTTGGTGAAAGGAGCCGACAAGCATGGTTGTTATTTAGGAAAATTCATTATTATATAAAAAAATTGTGAACTTCAAACTACATAAAAGTTTATTTGTATTCAAAAATATTCATGGTTGAATGTAGTAGAATAAATTAAATCTGTAAGGTTTAAAAGAGTGGTGTAATATATTTCTCTAGGGATAAATTTTGGGACTTTGTTGGGTTCTAGCAGTATTATATTTATGCTTAATTGAAGGAAACAGAAGATAAATTTCAAGGGACACAGGTTTCCAATGTCTCCTCCAAGTATAAATGAATTCCCCAGCAGCAAAATTCAAATGTAAACCAGGAGAATGAGCCAACAAACCAAACACCAAGGTCTTATACAGTAACTATGGGTTTCTACTAATAGATGTGCCTCCTTCTCCTACAGTGCTTAAGTGATCTAGCAACTGAAAAAATAAATAGATAAATACAACAACCATTAGATAATTAGAAAAAAAATCCTAAGGATGCTAAAGAAGTGAGTGGAAGGGGTGGCATAGAAAAGGGGTTGATGCCTTGCCATAGCTCACAGATTCAGCTTCGCCTACCCTCTCCTTTGCTTGTAGCAAAAAAAGATCAAAAAATCCTAATTCAAACCAAACTCAAAAACTAAAATATCAGTTTAATTGAGGTAGCGTAAACTTGGGTGAGGAGCTTGGCGTGGTGAGGGTTCAATGGCCTCTCTATCACCCTACAAGGGAGAAGCACACAATTTGTGTGGAGTTGTTGCAATGGGAGACAAAAGTTTAGGGTTCCATATATTTTTATTTTTATAAGACACAAAATTAAAGGAAATAAAATAATTACGTCAAAGGTGTCCCCACGTCAAGGTTTTCCATCCTCTTTTGACACTGAACAGAGCAGATTGCGATGGACTACGATGTAAGGAATTTCAGTCATTCATCATTTTCACCACTCTTTCGATTACTTTTCATCGTGAAAAAATAAGATTTTTTAGGCTTCCACTATTGATGGCATATTTGTTTAACTTGGGTGGCATGACATTGCCTCCACGTGGTGAAAGATAACCCCCAGCTCCCTAAGAAAACCCTAAAGTGGGGGAAAACATAAATCATGGGTAATTTAGCTTTATTTTATCTTATTTTTACTTTACTTTCCTCTGCAATTCTTCTCGCTCAGGAGGAGTGTATTTAGCTACAAGAGGGTTTCTGTAGATAGATGTTATTGGGGATTATGGTGGCTGCGTAGTCTAAGGTAAAGAAGAATTTTCACTTGCGGCTATTTGATTATTGTATGAATACCTTAATCTTCTCTCACAGGGTTTGAAGCTGATCCATTCTTTCCTAGGGTTTGACTATTGTATTAATATGCTAACTACATATAATATTGGTCCATATTAAACTTCGTGAACCCTAGGTTTATATGGATTTCTAAATACTTCTTTTTAAATTTACAAACCCTATATTCATATAGTATTGTGAATCAAGTTTTGAAGTTGTGTAGAAATGGCGGAAGCTGCAAATGGGGGTTCAAAACCCTAAAAATATTTTGTCGGCGGCTACAAAATAAACATGCAAAACTTCACTAAAAGATTGAAAATTTTGTACGACTGTTGGAAAGAGCATAGGCAGATCTTCTAGGGCACCTACAAGATGATGATGGTTTCCAACCCTCTGCCATCTGAAGATTTACGTTATTTGAAGTTGTTGGCATTGAATATTTGCAAGCATTCTAAGGTTGTGTGGAGATGAAGTTAACCATCTGAGACAACCTACAACCTATCACAAGGGTTTATTTTGTTTATTTTGGTTTGCAACATTAATTTGTGGAATCTACAAAGAAGTCTTAGAACTGTTAGTAGGGTTATCTCAAGTCTAATTATTTTTTATTTTTTATAGGTCATTGATTCTATGATATGTGTAACCATATCTAGATATTTATACGTAATTGGAAGTTAAAGTTGTCTGCAATAATATAAAATTAATTTTCCTAATGTGATTCTTCTCCACTTGTCTTTTCATCTCTATTGTTATGAATGAGAAAGAAGATGATAATAGTATAACGATGAGCAAGATTATCCCGTGGTAATATTTTCCTAAAACCCTCACCTTTTGTATTTCTGGTGATGATCATATCCTTTTGCTTGTGACAAAGAGATTTAAAAAAGAAACAGAACACCCATTATCCATGCTAACCTTGAGGATCTGATATTTTACCTTGGGCCCATCTTTCAATGTTTATGGATCATCTTTCACCTTGGGCCCATCTACCTAGCTTATGACTTAAACAAATATTACTTTTCATATAATGTTGCATGACTATATAAATATTACAAATAAGCAAACAAATTACAAATAACTAATGTATGGGATGGTGTACATACATATGGTATAATGTCCCTAGTTTTTTGGTTTGTTTTTGAATAAGTATATTATATTATTTATATTAAAAGAGTATTTTTTTTAATTAGAAAAGAAAACAAAGTAAATTATAGAACTGAAATAACATTAGCAGATACCAAAGATACAGTGATTGCAAACCAACAAGTTCACTAGTGCTTATATCAAAGTCCCTACCATTAAAATCACACTGGCAGTTGTACCACCTGCCATTGACCTGATATCTATCTGTATTTTCCTTTCTCTGTTGAATTTTGCATACAATTGTCATATGATTAGTTCCAGATAATCATTATTTTAAGCATTGTCCTGTTATTAAGAGGGATTGTTTATGAATCAACAAGCTAATGACTATCAATGTTCCCACTTTAACTAAAGCCTTCATCATCTTTTTGAAATTCAAGTCACTCTTAATCTCATATGCGTTTGAGCCCAAGCTAGGTCATTGTGTATGCCTACAAAGATTGTAGGCTAAATGAATAAAAGTCCTCTAATTTTTCCCTTTCGTTTAATGTAAGAATTTGTGTAATTGCCTTGGTCAAATTATGTTGAGTAATCTCTTTATCAATGTTGAATTGGGCAGGAAAAACCATCTTCCCATAAATGAAGAGGTGAGAAAATTGGGCTCTTACCATTCACACATGATCAAGGTGATTCCTTCTATAATCAGACCTAATCCCAAGGCTATTATAATCAGATTTTTATGGTAGTTGGTGTGTATCCATTACTAAGGAGCTTCTAACGAGCTTTGAACTTGAGCTTGATAGGTTTGAGCTAGCATTTGTTCCATGACCTCAACATAGAGAGGTTCAAATGAAAACAAATTGAGTAGTGTGTAATGCATATAACCCTCCTTGACTATGTCTATGGAGCTCCACTTTCATTTTCCTACAAAGATTTGTAACGTTGTATGTAAAGAATTTAAAAAAAAAGGTAGGCTCAAGTGAAGGGAGATAAAGATAAGATATAGTTAGTTTGAGAGAGAAAAAGATAAAGAGAGCAAGGGAGGGAGAAAAATTAGAGAAAGGAGGAGAAAGAGACAAATATAGATAAAGAGGGGAACAAATATAGAAATAAAGGGATAAAAAGAGGGATAGGGAGAAAAAAGGGGAGAAGAGAGAGAAACAAAGGTAGAGATAGATATAAAGAGATAAAGTGAGATAAATATAAATGGAGAGATAAAGAGGGAGACAAAGAGATATAGAGAGATAGGTAGAGATATAGAGAAATAAAGAGGGACAGAGAAAGAGGTAGAGATAGTAAGGGAGATAGAGAAAAATAGATAAAGGAAAAGAGAAAGAGAGAAGAGGAGAGAGACATAGATAGAGATAAAGTCACATAAAAAGACAGGGGGATAGAGACAAATAGAAGGGTATGTGTAGGACATCATGGAAAAAATAGGCCTTTAAGTAGTGATAAAATTCAGAAAAATCAGAGTTAGGCAACTTGATGTAAAAATTTGAATAAGTTATCTATATTATTTCAAAAATATGTAAGAACAGAATCTGTAGAAAATTGAATGTAGTTTCTAAACTACTAGTTTTTTTTTTTTTTAAATCTATTTGGTGAAAAATTGAAATTTCAATGCAGTAGTACTTAAATTTGAGGGAAAAAATAAGAAGTAGGTGTCTGTCTAACCACCCTAACCACAATAAAATAATAATATTTTTTTATAAGATTTTAGATATAAGTAGAGGACTCAGGTCCCGATGTGATGCATATTTTTTTGTAATTTTTTTCCATGTAAATAATTAATTATGAATTTTTTATTACAACTTTTTTAAAATATAAAAACTCGTATGTTTGACCAACTTAACTTGGTAAAAACTTAATGAAATTCATTTTTTATTTTTTTAATCCTATATTATGCAAAGCATAGGATGTGACACATGTTTCAGATTCAAAAAATGTGATACCATTTGAAAGCTATAGATGTTTTTCAATCAGCCTATCAATCAAGACTTTAGTCATAATTCAAATAAAAAATGAATAATAATTATTTATTAAATTCAAAGTAAAGCATAATTTATATTGGTGGAAATTTGAGAATCTTCTTTAAAAACCCTTTTCGTTTCATTAATTTTGGGTAAAAAAAAAGTCGTTAGCCACATGGGCCATCATATCACTTACATATCGCCACTTTTTGGCCCATCATGATCTTGCACATACCCAGAACCTGAATAAAATATATATAGAGAGAGAGAGGGAGATAATGAGAAACATACAAATAGAGAGGGAGATAAAGAAATAGAGATAGAGAGAAAGATGAATAGATAGAGATATAGGGAGGGTGATTGATATATTTATCCCTATGTCTCTTTATCTCTCTAGCTCTCTCCCTCTCTCCTCCAACTTCTTCTCTCTCCCTCTCCTTCTTCCTCTCTGCATATTCCTCTCCCTCTCCCCATTTTTCTTTCTCTCCCTCTCTCCCTCTCTTCTCTCTCCCTCTTCAACCTATCTCTCTCACTCTCCCTATATCTCTCTCTATCTCTACATCTCTCCCAATGAAAGGAAATAGAGTAGTGTGTAATGTATATAACGCTCTTTGAGTATGTCTCTGGAGCTCCACTTTCATTTTCCTACAAAGATTTGCAATGTTGTATGCAAAGAATTTGAAAAACAAGGTAGGTTCAGGTGAAGGGAGATAAAGATAAGATATAGTTAGTTTGAGAGAGAAAAAGAGAAAGAGAGCAAGGGAGGGAGAAAAATTAGAGAAAGGAGGAGAAAGAGACAAATATAGATAAAGAGGGGAACAAATATAGAAATAAAGGGATAAAAAGAGGGATAGGGAGAAAAAAGGGGAGAAGAGAGAGAAACAAAGGTAGAGATAGATATAAAGAGATAAAGTGAGATAAATATAAATGGAGAGATAAAGAGGGAGACAAAGAGATATAGAGAGATAGATATATAGAGAGATAGGTAGAGATATAGAGAAATAAAGAGGGACAGAGAAAGAGGTAGAGATAGTGAGGGAGATAGAGAAAAATAGATAAAGGAAAAGAGAAAGAGAGAAGAGGGGAGAGAATAGATAGAAATAAAGTCACATAAAGAGATAGGGAGATAGAGATAAAAAAATGGAATAAAATATATATAGAGAGCGAGAGGGAGATAATGAGAAACATACAAATAGAAAGTGAGACAAAAAGATAGCGAGAGGTAGAGAGATAAAGATGAATAGATAGCTCGATATAGGGAGGGTAATTGATATATCTCTCCCTCTCTTCTCTCTCTCTCCCCCAAATTCCCTCTCCCTCTCCCTCTCCCTCTCCCTCTTTTAATATTCCTCTCCCTCTCCTCCCCCTTTTTTCTTTCTCTCCCTCTCTTCTCTCTCCCTCTTCAACCTGTCGCTCTCCCTCTCCCTCTCTCTATATATCTCTCTATATCTACCTCTCTCTCCCTTCTCCTCTCACATATCTCTATCCCTCTCTTTCCCTCTCCATCTCTCTCTTTCTCTTCCCATATATCTCTATCTCCCCTTACTTTTTTCTCCCTTTCTTTATCTCCCCTATTTCTCTCTCCCTCTCTCTAGCTCTATTTACCTATCTCTAATTCTCTTTGTTTTTCTCTCTTTTTCTCTCTCTCCCTCTCCTCCTTTCTCTATATCTCCTTACATCTCTATCTCTTTATCACTCTATCTCACCATCTATATCTCATTCCCTCTTCCTCTATATCTCTACATCTCCCTATCTCTTTTTGTATTTCTCTTCTATCTATTTGTCTCCCTCTTCCTCTCTCATTCTATCTTCATCTCTACCTCTATTTTCCTCTCCCCCCCTTTATCTCTAGACATTTATCCCTCTTTCCATCCATCTATCCCCCTCTCTATCCCTCTCTATATATTTATCTCTTACATCTCTATTTATCCCTCTCTCCTCTCTCTTTTATCTCTCCTCCTTCTCTCCTTCTCTCCATATCCCTCTCCTTCTCCTTCTCCTTCTCCATCTCCATCTCTATCTATATCTCCTTATCACTCTCTCTCTCTATCTCACCCTTCCACCTTATGTATCCCTCTTTCTATCCCCCCCTCTCTCTCTCTCCATATTGCAAACATAACATGAGCTTGTTGGTAATGGAGCTTGATTATCTTCCTAATTCAGAGGTTTTATTTCAATCATGTTTGGATCCCTGTAAGTGGATGCATAGTTGATTTGAAACTATCACTTCTCTATTGAGACATTTGTTGCATAAACAACATCATTTGCTAAATGACCTACCAATTGAGCTCCTGTACTGCATAAATGTATGGAAAAAATAGACCATAATTTATCCTAATTAACTTTCCACACATCTTCAGCGTACCCATTGCACACAGTAAGGTGTGATTGCTAGTGTAAGACATATGTTGCTCTTTTGTGCCAACAATATGGTAGCCATCATTCAAAAATTACAGATGTAAAGATTATGTCAAAAGTTATCAAATTGGCAAGTAACGGTATGGTAATTGCCTAACTTACATCGGGTATTTACAATATCTATGTTCGTATGCATGCATATTACATTTTATATATGAATAAAAGATTCTTTCATTATAAATAAAATATTAAATGGATTATAGGAGAGTAAATAGCCATCTATATATAATAATTTGATACATATAATAATTAAGGCATCATAAATTTTGAATCTAATGGATCTAAAATAATATTTTAAAATCAATCCTGAGCCTGATTGATTCATCCCCTTCAAAACTTCGAACATCCAACTCAATACCTAGTGATATATATATATATAGAAAGAAAATAAAGAGATAAAGAAAATAAAGAGATTAGATAATAATAACCCAAAGAAAGCAATGAAAATCAAATTTGAATGAAAATAAGAAAAGGCAGTGCATTGCCCAACAATGAAAGTAAGAAAAGGCAAAATATAAAAAAAAAATTGCATACCACTTATGAACCAAAGAGTAATTTTATTGTTTGTTGTTGACACCACTCACACTTTGTATTATGTAACAAGGCATTTAGAAGATTTGATAGTAAAAAAAAAACCAAACTTATCTCCATTCTTTTTTCTATAATCTCTCAACAAAACAATGCAAATATGAGTAGGAAAGTGATTTCCCTAGTTTCTTTTATTTCCTTACTTTTAGTTATTTTTTTGGAAAGTGATTTCCCTAGTTTCTTTTATTTCATTTTATATTTCCTTAAACTTCTCATTATTTCTTTGAGATATTTACTTAATAAAAAAGAAGTTTTTTCATGGTAAGTTTTTTTTTTACGTTGGAATATACCATTAATACTTTCTCTTTTAAAACATAAGAAATCAAATAGAGTTATTTCTATTTTAAAATATTTTAGTTTAATTTAATTTATATATATAGATATATATAGTGATTATGATATTTTATTTATTTTATTTGGTAGTTTTTGTTTAATATTTTGAATTAGTTAATAAAGAATTGTCTTTTATAATAAAACTATAAATAAAAATTTGTTATTTATATTTATTACATTTTTTCTAATAGAATATTCTTAAAGCTAATGTATAAGAGTTGAAGAAAAAAAAAGAAAAAAATTGGATACATATATTAGATTGCTATATTGGTAACATTATATTTAAATTAAGCTCAATATCATCTCTCCATTAATCTCTTTATTAAATGTCTTTGGGATAATCAATATCAAGGGAAAGATTAGATAAGAAGATGATATGAAAATATTTTATCTAAGAGTAATCAGTAATGGTAAATTGGAATATTGAAATTTATAAACTGTAATACCCCTTCGTTTTGCCTTCTAGTTGGACAGTATGTCCTTGTGTTGTTATGTTGCTTTGATGTATTTATGGATATTCAGATACCTTTTTATGTTGTAATTTTTTGTTAGCACCTTGACTATGGTACTTGGTTGTATTTGATCGCTATCTATAAAGCGACGTTAATGAACATATATTTTGATGTGATGGTATTTTAATATGATGGTATATTCATGGCATGTGTTGATTAGCATAGTGGTTATTTGAATTAAAGATGTTTATGCTTTGAATTATACTAGCATGTTAGATTTGTCAGTTAATTGCAGTGTATTGGTGAAGGGGACGGTATCGTATCACTTGCTTGTGAGCACCCTACGATCCTATGATTCCCTCTTCACGGTGTGTATTTTATGTTGTTTATACTATATGTTGTTGTTTACTTGATTTGCAGGTTGATAGGTATAGGACATCGACTCCACCTGGTTTCACAGGTGAGAGCGTGTTCAATACCCAACGGTATTCAATTGGGAGATACTAGCTAGGTTTCTGTCCCAAGTCATCACCCTAGTCCTTGTATGTTGTTAGTTGTTTGTCAGGTTATGTTGCTTTGGATTTTGTACCCTCTCTTTGTTATTTAATTGCAAGTTAAATTAGGTGATTTAAATGGCTTAAGGTATTTAAGTTGTTGAGTAATGCAATCTGAAATTATGTTGAAATATAATGTATTTATTATTAATTAATTAAATTTTTGATGTTGAAAGAAGTGAATTTATTTATGTTGAATTTGAAAATAAAGAAAATGCATAAAAGTCAATTTGGGAAATTAGGAATTGAAAAAGAAAATTAAAGAAAATGATTTAAAAGTCAATTCTGGAAATTTGAATTCAAACTTGGAAAATGAGATATTTTTCTATTTTCTGTTTTTGGAAATTTATTATGGTGGTTGTAGAGATATTTGGATTCTTCTTGGTTATTATGGAATTTTCATGGAGTTTTTGGGAGAGCTTGGAAAATTGGAAAACAAGGAAGGAAAGAGATTTTGTGAGTTTTGGTTTTGGTTCTTGAAGAAGTTGAGTTGGAATTCTAGAGAGGATCTTGAATAGAGGAAAGGGCTTGGCTTCATCATCAACTGTTAAGCTTCAGAAATCAGGTTTTTTTTAATTTAAATTTCATATTGAGATGCTACTTAGTTTGGTTATGCTATTGAAAACCATTTTAATTCTGTTTGTGTATTATTAGAGCAATACCCATGATAAATCTTGCTTTAAATTGAAAATCTCTTCCTTGGAATTAATTTTTCTTCAAAAAAATAAATTGTGTTCTTGGTTGGAAGTGTTTGTTTTATTCAATTTTATGCTTCATTAAAATTGCAAATTCATTTTTAAAAAAATATATATAAAGATTATATTTTTTTAATTTTACCTTTTGGGCTGGAGGTTTTGCTGTTAGAATAAAAAAATTTATACCCTAGTTAAGGGCGCAGACTTCTAAAATCCACAAGTCTGTGGGTTTATAAAAAAATAATATAAAAATAAAATTAAATCAAATTTTGAGGGGGCTGGGACTCGACCCACAGCCGCCCCCATGGAGGCACTGTAGGGAGCCATGCCAGCCGCCCCCGCTATCATCACTGCAGTGGCTTGGCACTGCCACCACCATAGTGGTGGTCGGCTGTGCTACCCCTGTGGAGGTGTCGGTGCACAGTCATCGACCACCTTGTGGGGTCGGTGTTGCCGCCGCCTTCTGCGGAGCTGGCTGTGCACTGCATAATCAGTGGCGCCCTGCAACCTGCGTGTGGACCTCTGCCTCTGCCCCACTCCAAACCCTCTGCTCCACCTTGCGCATGGTGCACGCCCCACCAAACCGCGACCGCTTCTTGGATCTGTTGCCACTATCGTCAGATCCGTCGCCGCCCCCTGCAACTGCCCAGCTCGTCGTGGTCTTAAGGAAAACCATCGACACCCTAAATGCGCCCAATCAGATCCGACGCGCGGCCCCAAGATAGCCACTACCTTGAAATCTGCGCGGTTCAACATGGGTCCCTTTTTTTATATATAAAATAAAAACATATAAATATACTAATATTTCATATATTGTTTTTATAATATTAAAATATTATTTAATATTATAAGTTATAATATTAAAATATTATATATATTTATTTATTATGTTTTTTTTTATATATATAATATTTGTATAATTAGAATGGTGGGTTTAAATTATTTATGCATAAGAAATTATTGTTTTTTTTTAATGGCATGAATTAAATTAAATTGAAGAAAAGAAAACATGGTGTTTTTAATTAAATCATCGTTGTTATTTTAAACATTATATTTAATAGAGAAGTAGTTTTGTTTAATTAATATGCTTTAAGACAAGATTGATTATTTTGAAATAGTTATATGGGAAAGAGAAGACATTATTTATTTTAAATCAATGTATTTTGATTAGTAGAAATAACTGATTATCTTATCATTATTTAATTACATGTAGGGAATGATATATTGAGTTTTAATTTCTCCCTTGTCTGGAAAAGACATACTTTAATTCAGTGTATTTAATGCAATAAACTATGGAATGATTATGTGGAAAATGGATTTAAAATATCCAAAAATAGTTATTTTATTTGCCTTCAGTGAATATGTCTTTCGTGTTCAGGGTTAGGGAAGTGGGTTAAATGTGTGGTAAATTCGTAAGTCTTCCAAATGGTCTGTCGTTTGTGAGGGTTGTCGTATGTGATGTCAACCTGTTGTGAATTCTCTTGGTAGTGCAGGAGGTTGTGTCTATGTTAGTACCCGATTTCCATGAACGGGGATGTTTGTACCTCCTTGGTTTAGGAGCAGATTATAGGATTCATGTCCCCTTGTCAAGAGCAGTTTTGTATTATTGTTGCCTCCAGTGTTGGAGTGCGTTTCAGTTGTGTCACCTCCTGAGAAAGGAGTGGATTTTGTAATGTGTGCCTCCTTGTCAAGAGCGGTCAGGAGGGGTTTTGTTATTGTTGTTACCTCCAGCGTTTGGAGATGGTTTTATCTTTGTCGCCTCCTGAGAAAGGAGTAGACGTGTTAGCTTGTATGTTGCACCTTGTGCCAGAGATGTTTGTCTGGCATGTCATTGTCAAGTAGAAGAGTGGCTTGTAATGGGGGCCAGCACACGAAGTGGTGCCAGGATAACTCGTTGTAAGTTATTTAATCAAGTGATAACTAAAACAATACTTAGAAGCTTAGGACTAACTTCACAATAATCAAGATTTTAATGCCTCACTCATAGACCCAAGTGCTCGGTTAGGCTTGGGATGAGATGGGAAGGCTTGTAATGGCAAGGTCATCCATCTTGATTGTACGAAAGGTATTTGGCTCCGCATGAGTGAGTATGGGGGCCGAGATTCGGTAAAGGTCACCAGGATAACCTTTTCTTGTGGGGGCCAAAGCCTATGAAGATTCCCAAGGATAACCCATGACAAGTTGTGTGATGACACTCTATCTAAGACAATATTCGGTTCTTGTTTATTGTGGGTATGGTTTCTGTAACATACCTGATGTGACCATAGTTGGTATTCGATTATTATGTGTATGGTTCTTGTAACATACTTGTTCTGCTTTATTTCTTGAAGCAATGTGACCATGTAGAGTTGTCCTTGTGTGTTACTCGTGATGCTCGTGAGTTTTACTTTTGTTGCACTTATGTTGTTCTTGAGTTGTACCTTGGGGTGTACTTGTGAGGTTCTTGTGATTGGTTGTTTCAGTTTGGTTCAATTATGTTAGCCTGTGTCTAGAGGTAGATGGTCTTGACTAGGATTCCTGGTTACTATCTCCTAGCACAGGGGGTGGGCCTTTGGGTTCCACTTGGTTGGGTGGTGTGCACCTAAATAAGTTGGGTTCTTTCTTCATGTTCTTGTGGATGAGGCTTCCAGATGGTGAGCTCATGGTTGTTTCAGTTGCAGTTCTTTCTTGTTATCATTTCAGTGGTTCTTATCTTATTAACCCTCATTGTTATTGAGGTGGAAAGTGGTAATTGTAATCTTTTATTGATCTTACCTCATTCAGGGAATGAGTGTTGTAACCTTATTGTTTAATGAATGGTTTAATGCAATGGACAATTATCTTTATGCTTTGATGTAATTCATCTGATTGGAATGTATGTGCTTAATTTATTTAGTAATTAAATGACATGGTTTAAATCATGTTTTTTGTTTAGGTTCTTTATAACCTTTGTCTCGTAACCTTAGAGGTTGTTGGCATTAGTTAGCGAACTTGCTTATTAATTATACTTTTAAAAAATATATATATTCTGTTTATGTAGTTAAATGCAGCTTCCTCTAGGATTGTGTGGCGGGGTGTTACATAAACATAAGGGTTAAACTACTAATATCAAAATATTCCAAAAAAAATTGTTTAGAAAATATACACCTCACCTCTTAGTATTTAAAATAAAAGAGAATTAAACATTATTTCTCTATCATGATAACCTAACCATTGAAGCTAATACTCAAATCCATAAAAATAAAATAACATTTAGCTATTTTCCAAGTGATCTACTGGAAGTCCCTATGATAGATTAGGTGACCCTTTATGCATGTCCTTTTTTTTAACCATCTATAGATTTTGATACTTACCTTTGACCTAGTAACCCTGTTTAAGATCCTTGTGATGGGTTGCATTAAATTGAATCCTAGGAAAGCTTGATACCAACATATTTTAGATGATCATTGATCACGACATTGGAATTTTGGTTGAGTACTCCTTTTCCTAGAAAATTTTATATTACATAAGATTGACTCACTTATTAAATTTTCTGATAGGAGAAATTGTAATAGTTTCCATTGCAAACACCCTTTAATTTCAAAATGTGAGTAGAAAGATATGTATATTGTAAAATGACATAGATTTAATTCTATTGTCATAGAAAAAAATGGTGTTTTAACATTATAGTTATTGTATAAGTGTCTTTATAAGGTAGAAAAACAAATTACGTGATATTTCCTATCATTCATATTTGGGCATTACACAAAAAAAGGAATAGCAGAGGAGCCATAAAAAGGGGGAGAGGGGCAAGGAGGGAGGATCACTCCAAGGAAGATTCACCAAAAAATAAATAGGGGGGAGGATAGGGATGTGGGAGGATGGGGGGTCCAAGGGAGTCATGGAAATTGAGGCTACCACCATACTACCAGTTGGAATTAGCCCATTGGAAACCAACTTTGAATCAATAGGGTAAGAAACAAGGACCTAATGGTTTATAAAAACATTCAACTTGTAGTTGTTACTTAGGTTTCCAAAATAGTTAGAGATATAATAGAAAATTCATACCTTTTCATATATAATATGTTGTGACCAACTTCCAACCTAGAATTTAAAGTTATCATAGAAGGGAGACTAGAGTTTGTGGCCACATTCACACACATTCTCATAAAGAAAGGGTGATATTTTTGCATTGTCACTTTATCAATTGTAATAAGTTTTCAAAGGAATTTTAAATTCTCAAGAACATGTTGTAGTTCTAGAATTAGATAGAATTAATGAATCCAAGTAGGGGCAACATCCCCCAAATCCCTAATAGCATCAAACCTCAACTTCCATTTACACAAGGTGAAAAGGTTTTTGAAGCTTTTGTATAAGGCCCAAGCGCCCCACCATAAGGGTCTTGACTAGATCTTCTTTTTTAGAAAACTTAAATAAGAAGAGGCCATCAACCATTACACTAAAAGAGACATTTCCCTTCAACTTCTAATGACTAGAGGTCCAATTCTGAACTTAGTCCACATTTAACTAGAAGGCAATGAATTTTCCTACCAAATAATTTTTCATTTCGAGCAACATAGCATTGAGAATTTTGTTTGACACATCTATTACAAGTCCTTCACTCGATATAGAAAGGTGGGGTATTGACCATGAGTCAAGACATGAATTGCACTATCCAATAACCTTTTCAAAAAATGAGGAAGGGATTTCCAACTTGAGAAAAGAGGCGGAAGAATTATCCTTTAGTTTTTTAGCAGAGGGAGATAAAGGTGGGGGACACAACTATGCCCCTAATAGGGGGGGCATCAAAAGAAAACCCTACAAGCATAGACAAAGAAAAAGAGGAAGAAAGAGGGGAAAAATCACGTGAACGAACCAATCATGAAAAGAAGAGAATACCTTCCAAAATAGTGCCAAACATATATCAAACTAGCACATGGACAAAGGAAGGTGAAGTAGAAAACTAAAGAACAATGAAGCATACCAGGGTGACCCCACAATAATGGTTTACAATTTTTGGCCAAACTGGACACTGAAATTATTATTTTTAACTAAATCTTCACATTCGGGCACCTATAGTGGCTAAACCGTGAGGAATTTGAAGATGATGCAAACTAGAGTCTCGTCACATTTTTTTTGTAGATTCTAAAAAAAAAAAAATCAAAATTTTTGGAATCAGAATGCACTTCTTTGTCCATCTCCCACGAAAACTGGATTTTTTCAAAAAGCAACATTTTTTAAAAAGTGACGCACACCGTATAATGCATAACATTTTTTTCATGAAGGATTAAATTCTAATTCTTTTGAATTTAGATTTGTAACTCCGATATCTATTGCTTCCACTTGGTTAGATAGTTTTTTAACGAATATTTTTTCTTTAATCAAGTTTTGAATTCAAACCAATTACAATTCAAACATAGCACGACCATATAATGCGCAACTTTTTTTGTATATATCGAAATTAATTTATTTTTTTTGTTGGATCAAGGACTTCAATATCTGGTACACTCATAGTTTTTAAATTTTTTTTTAGATAATCTGTTATTTTCCCACATGTGTTGAATAGAGACCTTCATTTTCGATGAAAAACCTATGTTTAATAAAACTAAAAAAAAAAATACATGATAAAACCAAAACATATTAAAATTATATTCATTGGATAGCTCATTTTGAGGACTACCATAATCATTTAAAATAAATTTTAAATGAATTCATTTGATCCCCCAAAAGGTAAATCAAAAGTATTTTTTATCAGCATTTTGATAGGTGTAAAAGAGTCTCATTTATAGGTATGGTTTAAAACTAGCGAGGTTTTATCCAAGGGGGTTTGATCTAAGGTGGTTTGATCAAACCCTCTTCAATTGGAATCCTTAAAATGGAACCTTTTTAAGACTTAAATTATTATATTTTCTAAAAATATGTGATTTCAAAAGAAAAAAAAAATAGTTTCTCTCAGAAATTGTAAACCAATATTGTGGCAACACCCACCACAAACAAGAATATAAATTCTAAAAACTTGTTCCTACTCCTACTCTTGATAGTGTTAGTAAGCTTGCATGATATGTTCATATTGTCATCCAATCATCATTAATTCAATCCATATAAATATGTGTTTAATTCAATCACACTCATCTTTCTTATAGGTCAAGGCCCTCATACATCAATCTATAATTGATAAATAATAAAATAAAATGAGCAGATAACTATTGAATCATTTCTTTGAATTGACACCTTATTTTTTATTTATATATTTTCACAAAACTTTATTTTCATGACTATCAACCTTCTCTAATGTTTCCTCATTTTATTACTTTACACTAGTACTCAAGCATCTATCAATTTAGCTTTCATTTCATACTTTGGTTTCCAAACTTTGGCATGGACAAAGTGTGGTAGTGGATTTAAATACATGCATGATGAAAGTGGAAGCCCTACATAAAATTTTGAAAGTTAGTTTGAAATATTAAGTGTGTACATAAGTTATTATTATAAATTGCATAAAAGAACAACAATGATAGATACAATATCTTTGTTTATTTGCGAAAAGTTATGTATGAGATTTTAACTTTTTTTTGCAATTACAAAGTGTGAATAAATTATATAGAATTATCTCAAAGAGGCTTTGCAACATAGTCTTGTGAGGTCTTGTACACATTGAATGATACATATGCAAGGTTCTTAGTGTAATGATAGTGACCTAGATTATTGACCATTAGCTTTCTAGATATCATGAGGCTATTTAGATTTAAATTAGTTCATAAAGATTGAAATAAATGTCAAAGCATAACTTACAAAAGAAGGAAGTAAGCTTGTGTCATGTCAATTTAGTCAAACGTATTGAAATGTATTATATATTTTAAAATTTATGTTTTCTTCTTTAGGTATTCTAAGAAAGGTATATAAAATATAGCGTAAGGAATGATGACACCAAAAATAAGCTCTTAAAAGTAACTATAAAAATTGAAGGGTCTTTCATATGTATAAACAATCTTCTCATTTATTAAATATACATATACATGTATTAATCATGTAAGGCTTGGTAGTGGTTAACGATATGAATAAAATGTTAGTAGAATAATGATTTCATTTACTAATTTACCCATAATAGGTAATTGTGGCTTATGTGATTTAACCATTGTTGTGACATTTAATATAGAATATTTAATTTTCTATAAGTTTCAAGTATGTGCTTATTTTACCATTATTATGATTCCACATAATATTAAATTTCTTGATTTACATGTACATATCCTTATTGTTGAATTCAATAAATTAAGTATATTGGTATTGTGTGCACTTTTGGTGATACCTTCTTTACAAGTGATGACATGTGTGTCAATGCATATCATGTATGCTTTTGGTTATGCCTTTTTGAGAAGTGATATATATGATGTGATCATATATGTCAATGCACAACAAGTTTAGACCTATTATTTTCAATGCTTGAGAAAAACATACGAGTAAAAGAAGGTGGGTGAGATTTAGATACACAAGATGCTACTTTTTATATATATGGAATTTCACTTGCATAACTAAATAAAGAATAAAAAAACCACCAAATAAAGTGAAATTAATTCTAAGCTATTAAAGTATTTTTTTACCAAAATATTTATCAACTCAATTTGTATTTGTCACAATAGAAAAAATATAATATTTGTCTTCAAATTATAAAAAGTTCCAATACAATATCAAAACATAATCTATTTTAGTTTAATATAAAATTGTTCATGTGTTTTTTTTTTTTCATTATAAAAGCTTTACTTAAATTTTATAAAGTTTGAATAAATGATTAAAATAATTTATTTTAAAAATAATATTTATATAAAATAATATTTATTATAAAATATTATTCTAAAAATATAATAAAATTATTTAAACATTATTATATAAAAAAAATAAAGATTAAGTACATACTAATTATTATGTGGTCGAAAGTGAAAGTGTACACACTTATTCAATAAATCACACACAACAACAAACCAACCACTCCATATTTTGTATATATATTTTTCAATAAAGAAAGCTACCAAACTCTTTCAAAAATATTTTTTATAAAATTATAAAATATAAAAAGCAAATCACTATTTTTATAATAAAAAATATATATAAATAAAACAGCAATATCTCACGAACAAATGATGCCTAAAAATAAAATTAAAAATTAACTAAAAATTACAAAATTACAAAATAATAAATTAATTTGTGGTATGGTCACATTTAAAACATTTTCTACCTAAATTATTAAATTAGAAAAAAAAATTACATTAAATTTAACAACATAAACCATTCCTCTCTCCACTTTGCCTTCTTCCTCGGTGTCCTCTCTTGTGATGACGAACTTATTTGATGTGTGCCACTGAGAATGTTGTGTGAAGACACAAATCAATACCCATTGACCCTCTTCAACTTCCATATCAGTTATTATCCTTTCATTACCGTATATATATAAAAGGTTAATTGGAGAATTACACTTTAGAACAAAGCATAGCAAGATGCCATGGGCATTATCGGACAATTCTAGGGATGGTTTGGACTTAATTCCCTGGTTAGAGAAGAAGTCAATGACGGAGAAACTGGTAAAGGCGAAGGAGTCTATAAGTGAGCCGCTCTCAGGGACTGCTCGCGTGCAGATGATCATGTCTTCTGGCCATTTCTGCAAATCCTTTGCACATCAACATTCAGCCAAATACACAATCAATTGAAAATAGTTTGAATTGTACTAACTATTATTACCTTCATGCTCCGAATGCAGCCTTCAGCAGCTGGTCTCCTGATTGCCATGAGATGCAGCTCTTTCAATCTTTCTATGCGCTCCAAAGTTTCTATGCTCTCAGTATCTCCAACGCTTTGCAATGCCCCAAACCAGCCTGTATTTTCTTAACTCCGTGGAGACCTTGTAGTCGAAAGGACCGGAGAGAAGCAAATTGTGAAAAACTGGGAAGCGCATCCAACTCGGGGCAGTTAGCTATCCACAGATCTTGAATGTTTACCAGACCGGCAATACCGCTGATGATCCTCACCATTTCAGACACGGCCAAATTTAAGTCCGTGATTGTATTTGGAAGGACGTCTATCTCAGTTAGATGGTTATTGATCCGGTGGATATTTTTTCAGTGAAATTTGGCGTGTCTCCATAGCAGCGGTCCGGTTGGTTGGACGGAATGCCAAAAGTATCGTGGATGGGTTTGAACCCACGATTTCGGCGGAAATAGTGGGCTGTTTCACCCTTGCGCCAAACATTGCCTTTACATATATGTATGGAGCAGTTTTGTTTTATTGTGGAGAGTTCGGCGGATTTGTTTTAAAACGTGACCGGCGGGGTTTGAACCCCCGACCACACGGCTCAGCAAAATTAGGGCCAACCATTAGTGCAACGATACTTGTATAATTTCTAAACGGGTTTGTTTATTTTTGATGTATGATATGGCCCGAGGCCATAACAAATGGGCTATTTGTTGTATAACCCCCTAACCACTAAAACAAAATGTGTCTAAAAGACAAATGAGCCAATGTATGAATTTTTATTAGGGGGTTATGTTGTTATGGTGGTTAAGCCTTTTTAGGTTAATTTCATGTATAAAAGAAGGGGGAATGTAGCTCTTAGGAGTTCAGTGAATGCAGGTGACATAGTGGAGAACAGGTGATACGAAAGAGGGAACTTGTGGAGATTTTTGAGCCATTTTTGTACGACGGAGTATTGTTATGCTGCCGAAGTGCTTGAAGAGATGGTCTTGGTGCATTTGTAATCTTTTTTGGAGATTAATCGGATTGGTCTCACTCTATTGGAGCGGACCCAGAGACGTAGTCATGTTTGTGACGAACTCCGTAATCAAACTCTGTTTGCACCTTCTATCTTCTTCTCTCTAAATTCTCTTTCTCATCTTAAGTTTTGATGCATAATTTTGTTAATGTATGCATGAATTAAAATTTCGCAAAGTTGTTTTTAATTAAGCATTCAAAACGCAATTTAGTCTAGATCCTAATCAGATCAAGTGGCAGAGCTCAGTTGACTATTATTGCAGTTGTTTTCTTGAATGCTAACAAGATCCAAGATTCAGAAGGGTGAAGGCAAGCTTGAAGAATTTGATCCTGAGATCGGAAGTGAAGAAGTTTTTTGAAGATGTCTGTGTCTGGAATGGAGCTTCTTGAAGAAATTAGTGAGCAGGAATTCCGAAGAGCATTCCTCGAGATGAAGGCTAAGGTGGACATCCTTTTCCAAGAAAGACAAGAACGGAAGGAACGTGAAGGAGGTTCGTCGAAGGAAGATGTTCGTGAAGACAAGAAAGAGAAACAACATGGAGATGGTAGCAACCAACCAAATCACCCCTTTTCTCCTTCTCCTCCCTCTTCTCCCTCTTCTCCATCTTCTCCTTATTCTACTTCTTTTAATCCTTTCAAGAATGGGCATAAGCCTAAAATTAAATTGGATGTAAAATTTGATTTACCAAAGTATTGTGGTGAACTTAATGCTGAAAAATTGGATGATTGGATTCAGCAACTAGAAGTCTATTGTAGAGTCCAGAACCTATTAGATGATGTTGATAGGATCCAATTAGCTACTCTTCAGTTAGGAGGTACAGCTTTAACCTGGTGGGAGAGTAAGACTAAGGCAGAAGTTTCACAACATGGTAGAGTCAGTTTAACTTGGGCAGAATTTATTAATGCTCTTAAAAAGCAATCCTATCCCTTAGGCCATATGCAACAGTTAATAATGGACTGGCAAATGTTTAGGCAAGGGAAGGGTCAATCTGTCCAGGAGTACACCCATGAATTTAGAAAAAGGGCTATTGCTTTGGAATGTTCCTTTGTACACCCAGGACACTTTGTTGAAGTACATAGGAGGTTTGCATTCCTACCTTAGGCATTCTATTTTGGTTTTGAATCCTAACAACTTGGATGAAGTTTGTGTCCAAGCTACCCACTTAGAGTCAAGGGGTAAAGGATCTTTTATTGATAAGTTTGATAATGATGTAAAGAAATCTTCTAAAGTTGCAGAGATAGGGAAAGGAAAGAAGGCAGCTACAGTTAAGAAGGATGACAAGCTTTCTTGCTCTCATTGTGACAGGAAGGGTCATGATGAAGAACATTGTTGGAAGTTGCATCTAGAACTGAGGCCTAAGTGGGCTCAGAAACGTAATCAGAAACAGAAAGGTAAGGAGAAAACCGCAAATGTTGTTATGGATCTTGGTTCAGATTCAGATGATGAGACTAAGATAACAGCTATGGATTTGAAAGGTAAAGCTCCTAATTCCAATGTTTCCTTTGATAGTTGTGCTTTTACTTCTAAAGTTAATGATGCCTCTGAAGATAAGAAAAGGAATGAGCTTTTTCATTTAAGGGTTGTTGCTAAGAACAGTAAATTTGATGCACTCATAGATAGTGGTTCTCAAGTTAACTTAATTTCTAGAAGTGTTGTAAGAAACTTGGGATTAAAAACTACACAGCATAAGAAACCTTATCCACTAGGCTGGATTTGTGAAAATGATAAGTTGCAAGTAACAAGGCAATGCACCTTAAGATTCACAATCACTAGTAAGTTTGTGGATGAAGTACAGTTTGATGTGGTTCCACTGGATATCTATGGGATAGTGCTTGGTAGCCCTTATTTATATGACAGGAAAGCTATTTTCTATAAGGAAAAGAATCATTATCACTTGTTTAAAGATGGCATTCAGTATATTGTACATTCTCACAGGATTAAGACTGATCATTCTTTTGCAAACACAGGGCAGTTAAAGAGGGTAATTAATGCAAGTAAAGAGTTAACTCTTATGTCTGTTAGTACAGGTGGTTCTAAACTTGAACTTGGAGTAGCTAACCAAGGTCAGATGTTGTAGGATGCACCCGTAGTACAGCATGAGGGAATGATGATTGAAAGCTTTGATGGTTCCTTGGGTAAAAATGCTCCTGTTGTAAAGGATCGTTATCTTGTTGATTTGTTCTCTTTCATTTCTGCATTATTGTTCAACTTGATGCTAGTCAATTTTTGTTGGTTAGTGGCTATGACAGTCAATGTAGAAGCTTATGGAAGTGATAGAATAATGTTTATGTTCAACAATGTTATTGCAGTCTTCATTGTGCTTGTGAGTCAGGTATGCAAATGTATAGAGGATACAGGACAAGTGGGGAGGCCAAGTCCTCACTTAATGTCAGAGTAAATGTCACTTTTGGAGGTCCAAAAGGTCTTCAATGTGGAGGCCTGATCTGGTGGATTTTTTTTAGTGAAATTTGACGTGTCTCCATAGCAGCGGTCCAGTTGGTTGGACGGAATACCAAAAGTATCGTGGATGGGTTTGAACCCATGATTTCGGCGAAAATAGCGGGTCGTTTCACCGTTGCGCCAAACATTGCCGACACATATATGTATGGAGCAGTTTTGTTTTACTGTGGAGAGTTCGGCAGATTTGTTTTAAAGCGTGGCCGGTGAGGTTTGAACCCCCGACCACACGGCTTAGCAAAATTAGGGTCGACCGTTAGGCCACCGAAACTTGTATAATTTCTAAATGGGTTTGTTTATTTTTGATGTATGATATGGCCCGAGGCCATAACAAATGGGCTATTTGTTGTATAACCCCCTAACCACTAAAACAAAATGTGTCTAAAAGACAAATGAGCCAATGTATGAATTTTTATTAGGGGGTTATGTTGTTATGGTGGTTAAGCCTTTTTAGGTTAATTTCATGTATAAAAGAAGGGGGAATGTAGCTCTTAGGAGTTCAGTGAATGCAGGTGACATAGTGGAGAATAGGTGATACGAAAGAGGGAACTTGTGGAGATTTTTGAGCCATTTTTGTACGACGGAGTATTGTTATGCTGCCAAAGTGCTTGAAGAGATGGTCTTGGTGCATTTGTAATCTTTTTTGGAGATTAATCGGATTGGTCTCACTCTATTGGAGCGGACCTGGAGACGTAGTCATGTTTGTGACGAACTCCGTAATCAAACTTTGTTTGCACCTTCTATCTTCTTCTCTCTAAATTCTCTTTCTCATCTTAAGTTTTGATGCATAATTTTGTTAATGTATGCATGAATTAAAATTTCGCAAAGTTGTTTTTAATTAAGCATTCAAAATGCAATTTAGTCTAGATCCGTTTATAGATCAGTTATTCTCCAGAAGTGTGAGAGTCTCAAGGCACAGACAACAGACTTCAGAGATGGAAATCTTGGACACTTGAAGATCACTGTGTTTCTCTTCCGATCATAGATCATATCATAGAGAATTAAAATTTTAATATCATGTAATTAAAAATTTCATTTCATATTATAGATAATTAAGATTTTGAACTTTACCTTGTCTAAAATTTGGCTTTACCCACGTATTTCTCAACAAATGATCTATAAAAATATTATTTAATTTTTTTAAAGAAAATAGATATGATAAATAATCCGAAGTGATTTTTATTATTATTTAATTTCATTATTAAATCAAAATTTATTTTGATAATTGTATATATAATTTCACTATTAAATCAAGAATTATATATATACAATTTATTATTACATAATGATAACAATAATATTTAAAGTAGTTTGAATCGGTAATAGAGTTGGCTTGGGCAGTGGGTTTGCTCCCTATTGGTCTCGGGTTCAACTTTGCTCCTGGGTTTAAGAGGTGGGACTTCTTGCGGGTGGAGGATCTCACCCACAGGGAACTAGTCTCACCCTAGTTCACCTCTGGTACCCAAGGTAAGGGTTGTCGCCCTAGCTCGCCTCTGGTACCCAAGGTAAGGGTTGTTGAGCCGTTGGGCTGGGTCGTGGGGACACCTCTGTTGTATCAAAAAAAAATTATATCTAAAGTGATTCAAATATTCTATCAAAAATATTTGCACAAAGGTGTACACACACTCTCAGTTCTATGAAATGTAATTCAAGTTCACTTAAATGAATATAAACCCTACATGTTTGGAAATTTCAGTTGTTTAGTGAATGCTATAAATTGTAACTATGAAAATTGTAAATCTATGTTATTTTCTCTTGTGTTTTGGGTCCACTTTGATTAGATAGAAAGATAAGAAGTAGAATTTATTTTGGCGATGGTTTCATAAATTTTTATTTCAAAACATGTAAAACTTGATGAATTTGAAGTTTAAATATAGGTCATTTTATGTTTAAAACATGAATTTAGGAGTTAAAAGAGATGTCTAGCACTTACACTTGGAAATCTAAGCCTAAATGGGCGAGGATTATAATTTTTTGAATTTGAGACATTAAAAATGCATACGTTGTAAAACATGCCTATTATTTTTCATAATGTAAATAAATTTTGCTAAAAATGTCAATACTAGCCACTAATTTATCCCACATTTCTATGAACTTACCCTTATCATTGGCGTTGCTCTTAGAAACCTTCTTTTTGATTCATCCATAATTTTTTTAAGTTTAAATTCTTGTTCTTCTGGTTTATTTTCAATTTCACTACATCCTCTATACATATTCATCTTCTCTATGTTGCCTCTATCATATCGAATCTTGTTGTTAACATCTCTATATTTTTATCAAATCTTAGTGTGTTGGTTCTTCCTTTGTGCACCATGTAGTTTTACAATATCTCCATATTAGTAGGCCTTCCTATTTCCACTCACTCAAAATAAAATCTCTTAAATCTCCTTGACACAACTACTCAACCTACATTGCTAACAATTAGTGCAATCTAGATTGTGGGGCATCACTCAAAATAAAATCTCTTAATTGACACAACTACTCAACCTACATTGCTAACAATTAGTGCAATCTAGATTGTGGGGCATCTTACTAGACAACCTAATCTAGCAACTATAATTCACCATCTTAAAAATAACCCAAATTGGAGGCACACTAAAATAAACTATTTCGTATTATTATTTCTTGTAATTTGAGTTTCAAAATTAAAAATTCTATATATTTTTTGGGGATGCAATATTTTCTCTGGACCTAGATGCTCTTGTGCGTGCACACACACACACACACATATTTGGAAAAAGGTGTATACTCCATAATGGTTAGGGCTATGACTTAGGCACAAGCCATATATATTATGGATCACTAAGAGGTTTGGGACCCTTATTATGTGTGACCATGGATTTAACTCCAAAGTTCCAAGTTATGACACACAATGACTATCAACCTACTAAGGGGTAATTTACCTTAGAAAAATGAAAAGTGTTTCCAAAAACAAAAAATTATATAAGAAATAAGGGGGTTCAACTATATATAGGGTGTGAGACTTTCTAAATTTTATGGCGCCATGAAAAGGGGCTTGATCCCATCAATAAAAAATTACGTAGATGCTTATAATTAGTCATTGCTTCTTGATGCCATCGAAAAATTTCATTTTTTTAGAATTTGTATGCTTGCTACAACTTCCCTACATACACACAACAAAAAGATTAAAATATAGATTAGGCCTTAGTTATATGCTAAAACTAATTTAGAGTGTAATTGATTTTTCCTTTCAAAATAAAAATCATAAAGTTTCTCACATTTTTAAATGTGTAACTTTCATTAGAATCAATCAAAGAGTTTGAAGTACATTTCAACTCACATGCGTATACCAAAATAAAAACATCCACTTCACAAAATATAATTAATGAGATTTTATGAAAAAAGATGATATCAAAATACAAAACTTGCATTTCGTAAAATAGTATTAAATCCAAATTTTATTGAGATTATTTTTTATTATAAGATTTTATTTTTTTGGTTTGTTGGAGCTATCACATTATTAAGGGTGGAATTTCCCTTTAATTCAAAGGTACCTTTTGTCACTGTAAAATGCATAATAAAACATAATACATATAATGAATCATAAAAATAATTATTTCTCTACGGCTGACAAATAAAAATCGATCAATAACTATTACATAACACTAAATTTATACTAACACTAGCTTAGCTTTGCATCCAATCTGAATGCGGAACGTAAAAAATCATTTGTCACATGATCGCTATTTTCATTTCTTAAGTCTCTTCAATATGTTCCAAGCCGGTTCTACACTTGACTAATTAGACTTCTTACTCTTTTTAAATCCCCCATTTTCATTTTCTGGTTTCACTATAGACAGACTTATTCTTCTCTTCACTTGACCAATAAAGTTAATAATTTTCCAAGTGGAGTGATATTCTCTTGTAAATTAGGAGGACAGAGGAGCAAGAAATGATAAAAAAATAGTAAACAAATTTCTTAGAATGATACACCTTCATCGTTGTTTCTACCATTTTTTATTCGCCAACTATAAGTGAAGGACAGAAGATATATTGATGGTGTAAACAAATAAAAAACAATGAAGAAGACAATATGCAGAAACAACATGGAAGGAAGATTGTATTTAAATGTGGAGAACCCCACACAAATTTATTGGAGTCATCATTTACAAATTTTGATATGTGAGCGACGATTATCAGTTTGAATATTGTGTGTTTCTGATTTAAACTGTGTATTTTTTTAATTCAAATGCTACATAATTATTTCTATGTGATATCTCTATGTGACGAGTATCATTTTATGAAAATGCTACACGATTATCTCTATGTGATTTGTACTAGATCACATATAAATAAATGATTGTATAGCCTTTTTTCTCCTATTTAGTTTTATATTTTCCTTTATATATAAATAATGGAACTAATAAATTGAAAACTTAAAAATTAAAAAAAGTTATCATGAAGCTTGCATGTTGTCATCGAGTAATTTTAATTAATTGTTTCTTGCCTATGTATCAATTTGGCAACCCTTTCTCTTTTTTTTTTTTTTTCTATTCACAATATCATATCATATTATGTGATGTTTTTATTACATAAATAACAAAACAAAGTGTCGAACCCTTAACACAAAAGGCTCCTAGGGCAAAAAAACAACACTTTAAACATCACATTGAAAATATAGTTTGTTGTGGCCACAAGCCAAAAACAACACTATAACAACACTAGAAAAGTTCAAATTTTTAAAACATAAATTAAACAAAAAGGGGAGAGTGCACCAATCTAACCAAACATTTTATCCTAATCCTCCTTAAGGAATTTAAAATTTTCCTTATTATCAATATTTGTGCTAGCTCTTTTCTTACTCTCAGGACTTTTAAAATCTTCATCCAACAAGGAACACACAATAGTTGATGAGTGATGTATAACTTCCAAAGTGAAGTGAGAGATGACCCTCAACTTCCCTTCGAGCTCATCAACTCTAATATTCAAGGTTAGCAACATTTGTAGCAATTTGAATGCACTTAGGGTAGGTATCCTAATCAGATTGCACAATATGGGTGGTTTCTAAATCCTATGAATTTGACAACATTGCATTCAACTCAAGGAACAGGCTCAAGCCCTCATTTTCAACATCCACCTCCTCCTCATCATCATCCTTGTTATTTTATTCTTAATTCTTCTCTTTATCTGTCGAGTCAATGGAGATTTCATCAATGCTAAAATTAGGGGTCATATGACTAGCAAGCCTATTAGATTGGCTAACATTCAGACTTGAGCTCTTTGTCTTCTTCATAATTTTTGTCACACTTTTATTCTCTTCCCTTTCAACAAATTTATTTTTATCATTCTCCTCCTCCTCATCCATATTAGCTTCCTCGATAAAAAAAATTGTATAGAGATTTTCTTTATCTTTTTGCTTGTGATATTTTCAATCCTTGTGTGGTCTTGCTTAACTAAAGAAGGGTTATTTATGGGGCTATTCTTTAGATCACATAGGCTCACTATAGTTAAATTTTGGGTAGAAGAGCAGGGGTTTTTTGGAGATTTAGATTGAGGAGGGTAGTTTTAGCCTCATCTACAGAGGTAGTAAGAGACTAAAGTGGTATTTTGTGGAGTTACAACCTTCTTTCTTTTATGGGGTGGTTTAGCAGATTTCTCAGTAGGAGAGTCAACATTATTCTTCACAAGGGAACTATCATGTGAGGAGTCTTCTATGATATAATTGTTGCATAGACAGTTGTTGTTGTATCAAAATATTGACCTGTTAAAGCCTAATACAACTGCCAAAGTTAATGAATCGACGGGAGGTAGTTAAGCCATGTCATGAACTCGAGTGTTGCACTACATAGCACAAGGAGACCAAGGGTACACACCTTGCAACAATCCCCCGATGTGCAAGTGAGGGGTTAAAACTCATGACCTGGGCTCTGATACCAATTGTTGCATAGACGGTTGTCATTGCACCAAAAGATCAACCTATTAATTCCCGATACAACTACCAAAGTTAAGGAATCCATGAGAGGCGGTTAAGCCATGTCACAAAACTAAGTGTTGTGTTGCACAACACAAGGAGACCAAAGGCGTACACCTTGCAACAACAATCTCTTATGGTTTTTGGTAGTCAAAGGTCCATATGGAAATGGTAGAGCTAGACTATGAGTCCTTGATGTAGTGGGATGGGATATTTTTTAGTGTATTTAATAGTCACACCCATGACTTCCTTAGAAGATGAATCCGATGAGGATAATAGATAAAAATGAATGATTATGGTAGTATTATTCTTAAATTGATTAAGCAAGAAAAAATGATAAAAATAAAATAGTTTAATCTTAATCTACTTTTGGCAGTGACATACTTCATGAGAAGGAAAATACCTTATCCCAAGACTATGAGAGCTTTGTGAAGGGCACACAACCTACTAAGAGGTGGGAGGAAATCATTGGATCTAATCAATTCAAAATTCTTTACTTTTTCTACAGTTATTATACTATATGATTCTTCATAGAAAAATCCACATAAACAAACAAAACATAAAATCATAAAGCACACTTGAGTGAACACCAAATATATGTGGAAACCCAAGATGGGAAAAAACACAATGAGAATAGCTTCTTGGATATACTATCCAAATCTAACCTCACAATGCAAAAATATACAAGTGTGCATTTTACACACTAAAGTAGGAACCAACCTATCGAAGACACCAATCCCCTACTATGCTTGTAGGCACCAACCTATTGGAGACACTAATCCCCAACTAAAACAATACATCAAATAGAACACCAATCCTATCGAGTTAAAATGATAAATATTGTGGATCTTCAATGTAACACATACATGTGCCAAAGCCACATTTGACACTATTTCTTATTGTAAATGATCTTTTGATATTGGTGCACAAACTGAAATGTGATTCTCCCCTTATATTGTCACCACTTTCTCTTCAATTTGCACCAACAATCATCTCTTCTTCACACAGGTGTAATCCTAATTCACATTCGACACACGTGGACATACACAGATACTAAATACATTCGCACAAAGACAAATTATATACATGGCATTATATTAACACATATTTTATGTTAGCCAGGGATCCACAAATAGCCAAGATGATATAAGGTGGACCTAAATTCAAACTACATGAAATGTGTAACACATTGGTCCTAAAAATAAAATATTATTATGAAAATAAATGATACCATGCACTACCACAAGAAACTTAATCAGGTCCTATCTTAACACCACACACAATATTTGAATTTTGAATGCTACTAGTTATTGCGCATGCCTTGAACTCCAACTAGTTGACAGAAAAACACATAGAACATTTTATAACTTCAACCTTCTTGCATATTGAACACATTCTCTAGAAAATCAAGAATATGATAGAACAAGTGTAGACATACTCTTCTTTGAAACCATAGAGAAAAATGCATTTCTAAAAGAAATGTTGACCATAATTGCATTGCCAGATAAATCTCTTTTCCTTGAGAATTGAACTAAAACATACTGGTACAAACTTCCAAACCACCACTATCACAATGAGTAGATGCAAGCATGATATTTCAAGCATATGGAGGATATACACACCCTAGAAACTAATAATATATATTTCTTGATTTTGCATCCTGAAAGTAAAATTACCAACACTGAACTTCTAACATTAATGACAACCTATGTTCAACAATATCCCCCTTTGTCATTGATGGGAAACAACAAAATGTTGTCCCACCAAACCAACTAGCTACACACAAAGATATTTCTCCCCCTGAGAATGATTTCTCCCCCTTTGGAATACGTAGCATTTTGAGTTCACTTTCTCCCCCTTTGACATGAATGGAAAAGGTCAACAAAATTTCTCTCCCTTTTTACTTGATTACACTCCTTTTGGATTTGAGGCACCATACCTCCAATTAACGCATCCTTCAAACCGTAGGACAACAACTTCGAATGTGGAGAAATGTTGAGTATTTCTCAGAACTCCCTAACTGGAGCAACACATTCTTCATTCTGAAGATTCTAAAAAATCTTGCAATAGTTCTTATATGATCTGAAAATGGGATCATACATGTTGCATATTTTCCTTAACCAAATATCCAAACCACACAACCAAATCTCCAAATTCAGAGAAATACGAAGCTTTTCCCGATCTCTTCAATACAACTCCCCATAAGTCAATACTATCATGCTTCTAAAAAAATATTTCACAAGACCACCAAGCCTTCTTGCAACAAGGAGACCAAGCTCCCCCTCAACCTATGCTTCCTCTTGATTCAAAAGGAGGGAGAAACAACTCCCAACTTATACCAAATAAACTCAAATGTATCCTTAAGAAGTGGTTTTGTGAATATATATACTACTTTCTTGTTTGTCTCAGCATACTCCAATTTTACCTCCTTTTTTGCAACCTTCTACCTCAAAAAATGATACTTGATTATAATGTGTTTTATCCTTGAATGCATTATTGAGTTCTTTGAGATGTTTATGGCACTAGTGTTATCACAAAAAATAGAAATGGGTTCCACAAACACAATCTTCATTTCTTTCAATTTTTTCTTCATCCAAAGCACTTGAGTGCAACATGATGCTATAGAAATGTATTCTACTTTTGCTATAGACAATAACACTAAGTCTTGTTTCTTGCTCATCTAGGACATAAAATTGTCATGAAGAAAGAATGCTCCACCTCTTGTACTCTTTCAATCATCAATGCATCTTGCCCAGTTTTCATCTATGTATGCATTCAAAGTGATTTTCACTCTTTGGATACGACAATCTAAAACTCATAATAGGCTTCAAATATCTAAATATTCTCTTCATTGCTTTAACATGAGTTTTTGTAGATGCATCATGTAATCTAGCAACCATTCAAACTGCTTGTATAACATTTAGTCTAGACACTATCACATAAAGAAAACTGCCAATCATAGATTTGTATAAGGTCTAATTTTTCAAAGCAGATTCATCATCTTTACTGAACTTGTATCTTGTAACCATAAGCATTCCACCAAAAATGATATCATCTACATAGACCACAACTATTAGCAATTGATCACTTTCTATTTTTATGGATAGATTACTGTTTTTACTCCCCCTCTAGAATATTTGCTACTACAAGTATCCATCCAACCTTGAATACCAAGCTCTAGAAGCTTGTTTCAGTCCATACAAAGCTTTCTTCAACTTTAAAACATAATCCAGATTGTTAGAACATTGAAATGCTTTCGTTTTTTCAATGTAGACTTCTTCTTGTAGTTGTACATTAAGAATTGATGACTTCACATCCATCTGATACATGCATTGAAATTATTGAATGTTGAAAGAGTTAAAACATCTTGATTTCTTCCAATCTTTCTACCAGATCAAATGTCTCTTCAAAATATATTCCTTCAACCTGAGCATACCCTTTACACACAAGTCTTTCTTTGTTCCAAATCACTTTTCCTTCTTCATTTAAATTATTTATAAAAACCCACTTGGTTCCAATCACATTTTTGCCTTTATGTCTTGGGAAAATTTTCCAAGCTTCATTCTTCTTGATCTGATTCAACTCTTCCTCTATAGCTTATATCCAACCTTTCTCTTTTCTTTCTTCTTTATATGACTTAGGCTCTATCTTTGATAGTAATGCAAAGTGTACTTGTTCATTTGATTTCACGAGTCTCTTTTGGGTCTGATTAACTCCATTGTATTTATCTCCTATGATCTGATCTTTAGAGTGATTCTTCTAAACATACTTTGTTGGAGTTTTTATAACAACTTATTTTGAGTCTTTAATATAACTATGAATTGGTTCCTCATCATCTTCTAATTCTAGAATACTAGTGGATTGAATAGTTTCATCAAATATTACATTTTTCACTTTCTAAAATCATCTTCAATATTTTGTTATAGCATCTATAGGTATGTACAGGATCATCATGGAAAAAACAAGCCCTTAAGTGGCAATAAAATTTAGAAAATCAGAGTTAGGAAACTTGACGTAAAATTTTGAATAAGTTATCTATATTATTTTAAAAATATGTAAGAATAGAATCTGTAGAAAATTGAATGTAGTTTCTATTCTACTAGGTTTATTTTTAAAAAGAATCTATTTGGTGAAAATTTGAAATTTCAATGTAGTAGTACTTAAATTTCAGGGAAAAAATAAGAAGTAGGTGTCTATCTAACCACCCTAACCACAATAAAATGATAATATTTTTTTATAAGATTTTAAATATAAGTAGGGGACTCATGCCCTATGTGATGCATATTTTTTTGTAATTTGTTTCAGGGTAAATAATTAATTATGATTTTTTTATTACAACTTCTAAAAAATATAAAAACTTGTGTGTCTGACCACCTTAACTTGGTCAAAACTTCATGAAATTCAATTCTTTTTTTTTAATCCTATATTATGTGAAGCATATAATCTGACGCATGTTTTGTATTCAAAAAATGTGATACCGTTTGAAAGCTATAGATTTTTTTCAATCAACCTATCAATCAGAACTTTAGTCATAATTCAAATAGAAAATGAATAATAATTATTTATTAAATTCAAAGTAAAGCATAATTTATATTGGTGGAAATCTGAGAATCTCCTTTAAAAGCCCTTTTCATTTCATCAATTTTGGGTAAAAAAAAATTCGTCAGCCACATGGGCCATCATATCACTTAGATATCGCCACTTTTTGGCCCATCATGATCCTGCACATACCCCTATATTATTTACTTCTTAAAGAACAACCAAGAGAAATACCTTCATCATATTTGGAATCAAACTTACCCATTTTTTCTTCATCTCTTTCGATGTAGCACTTGCTTATAAATATTTTGAAATGTTTGATTGATGTTGGTCTTCCTCTCCATAGCTCATATGGTGTCTTACTAGTCTTGCATCTGATCCAAAATTTTTTCATAATATATATACAATAGTTTGAGTCACTTCTCTAGTACATATTAGGTAGATTTTCTTCACATAACATTATTCTTTCCATATCTTGTATAGTTCGATTCTTCCTCTCAACAACTCCATTTTGCTATGGAATTCTAGGGGTAGAAAATTGCCTCCAAATCACATGCTCTTCATAAAAAAAACATACTTATCAAAAGTAAATTCTCCACCTCTATCTAATCTCAAAACCTTGATTGCTCTTATGGTTTCATTTTCTACTAATTCCTTGAATGCCTTAAACTTTTAAAATGCTTCTAACTTCTCTTTTAGAAATGTAATCCGAGTCATCCTAGTGTAATAATAAATGAGCATAATGAAATACCTATCTCCTTGTAGAATTTTTTTCCTCATAGGTTCAAATATATTTGTATGAACCAAATCCAATGGTTTTTATGTGGAATAATCCTTAACAAAATATTTTCTTATTGTTTGTTTTCCTTCATGACATGGTTTGTAACTGGTAGATTGAGGCTTTTTAAATCCTTGGAATGTCCCAAACCATTCTTCCTAATCTAATCTTTACAATGTCATCGAATTTCATATGTCCCAACCTTTTATACCAAAGTTAGCTTTCTTCTCTCAACATAGTGAGACAACTCTATCCATTTAGTTCACTAAGGTGATATATGACACCATATGTCCTTCTTCCTTTAGTAATTAATTCTCTGGTGCTTGATTCCCTAATTTCACAACCTTTATCACACATTTGACTCACACTTAATAGATTATGTTTTAATCCTTCAACATATAACACATCATGTGTCTTTGTCCTACCACCATCAAGACTTAAAGTAACCTTACCAGATTTTTCGAAATTGAATTATTTCCAAGGGTCACAAAACATCCTTCAAATTTATTAAAATTAATGAACTTACTCTTAACTCCATTCATGTGGCTTGAGAAACCACTTCTATGGTCCACATATTCTTCTCCTTCTAAGCATGTAGAGTAGTTTGTGAAATCATTAAATTCTCTGACTCATAAAATTGCTTCTGCAGCTCCTTGCAATGTGTCCAAAATTATTGCATTCGTAGAAAATGATAATAAAATTGTACAAAAGCGTAAATGCATTGTTGTTGACAAAGTTATTTCTTCTTAACAGAGATTTTCTACATTCCAAAGTCTTGTGAGAAAAATTATTTCAATTAAAAAATAACTAGAGAAAGGATAATTAAACCTAGTGTTGTATACCTATCTTCCAAATATTATGCTCATGTTCTACACTTGAGTAAATCCATCATTTTATATATCATTATTTCATCACTTGCCATTATCCTTTCAAACTTTGAACTTTTGGATCAAATAATTTCTAGACTTTCTTTAGCAGTATTCATAGAATGTTGTCACTTGTTCTTCCAATCATAGAAACAAATTTTGGTTTTGAGATGTGGAGCTCTCTAACTTCCCAATATTTGATCTAAAGTTTCAATGTTCTTTCCAAAATTCATATGCAGTTGTTGATTCACTTTCTCAAGCTCATTCCTTACTATTACAATTTATAATTCCTCCTTCTCACAGTCCTTGTCTCTTGATGGTAGTTTTTCTATCAAAAATTCTTCAATCATTTTTGCTTCCTCCATCTAGGTCTTAAGATCAACAATTATCTTTTCTACTTTCTTCAAATCCTGAGATACTTTTTCTTTAGCCCTCACTTCTTTTACAATTTTATTCTTCAACCTTTTGATTTATTTTCCAGCACACATCAATTCTTCCACAAAATCCACTTCATCTTCAATGTTTCTAAAATCTATTACAGCATCTCCTTCAATAGTCTCAAAAGCCATGAATAAAACTTTTCTTTTTCATCTTATGAGATGTCTTCATTTTCCTCTTCAATGGAGTAGTCTTATTCCTCATTAGTGTAGAAGCTCTTATGTCTCCTCTAACCTTTATACCTTCTTTAAATTGATTTATTTATATTCTTTTTCTCAAAATTTCTATAGTTCTTATGGTGACCCTTAGCCATAAAATGTCCTACTTGATTGCAATTAAAAAATTTAAAAGGTAACTTGCCTTTATACTTACTAGAACCTCTTTGTAGCTTTCAAATAAAAATTTCTTCTTCCAAATCTGATCCAATATCAAAATTTTGATCTACCTACTTCTTAGATACTTTTAATGCAACCTCTTTCCTTATAGAATATTCACTTTAAAATCTCATCTCAAAAGCAATTAGAATTTCATGCAGTTCATTCAACTTCAAAGCATTTAGATCCTTATCTTCTTCAATAAAAGAGACTTTAGAATCAACCTTCTAGGAAGAGATCTGAGTACCTTTTTCAAAACATTATATTCTTTTATATTCTCACAAAGACCTTGGATAGAGTTGACAACTTAATCAACCTAGAGTAGAAATATAACAGTATTATCAACTTCTCTCATCTTCATACTTTCAAATTGAGCTCTGTAAGTTTGTAGCTTTGTCTCTTTTGACTTTTTCATCACCTTCATAGATAGTCTACAATTTATCCCATATGTTCTTTTTTGTTTTGCACTACATCACTTACACAAATTTAGAATTAGTCAATCCACATAAAATAGCATTCCTTGCCTTAGCATTGAGTTCACAAGCCCTCTTTCCAACTTTATCAATAGGAGGGTTTTCAAGAATCTCATATCCCTTTACTACAAAAATTAAAATGTCCATTCCTAAAGCTATCAAATAGAAATCTATCCTAACTTTCTAAAATGCAAATTTGGATCCATCAAAGATTGGTGCTTTATTTCTAGAGAATCCATCCTAACCGACTAAGTGTGTCATCCCAAAACTACCTTAATATGTTAGGCTTCTTCAAATGAACTTGCCTCTAATACCAATTGAAGGGCACATAATCTACTAAGAGGGAGGGGGTGAATCAATAGATCTAATCAATCCAAAATTCTTAGATTTTGTTACAGTTATCAAAGTATATGATTCTTTGCAGAAAACTCTGCATAAACAAACAAAACATAATATAAGTATAAATCACACAAGTGAACACTAGATATACATGGAAACCCAAGATGGGAAAAAACATGGTGAGAATGGCTACTTGGATATAGTATCCAAATCCAGCCTCACAATGCAAAATTACACAAGTGAATTTCACACACTAAAGTAGGCACCAATCTATTGGAGACACGAATCTCCTATTGTTCTTGTAGGAACCAACCTACTAGAGACACCAATCCCCAACTAAAACAATACACAAGATAGAAAACCAGTCCTACTAGGTTACATTGAAAAAGTTTGTGGATCTTCAATGTAACACATACATGTGCCAGAGTCATATTTGAATCTTTTTCTTACTACAAATGATCTTTTGATCTAGGTGCACACACTAAAATTCAATTCTCCCCTTTTATCTTCACCACCTTCTCTTCAATTTTTACTAGCGACCAACTCTTCTTCACAGGTTTAATCCTAATTCACATTTGACACATGTGAACTTACATAGATACTAACTATATCTACATTATTGTGAATTATATAGATGAAATTACATTAACACATCTTCTATGGTGGCTAGGGATTTACAAATAACCAAGATGACATAAGGTGGACCTAAATTCAAATTACATGAAACATGTAACACTTTGGTCCTAAAAACAATTTTTTTTGCCGCTAAAATACATGATATTGTATGCTACCACATGAAGCTTAATGAGGTCATATCTTAACACTACATGCAAGATTTTAATTTTGCATGCTACTAGTCATTATCACACAGGCCTTGAACTCCAACCGGTTGGTATATAGACATAGAGAACCTTTTGTCACTTCAAAATTATTTCATACTGAACATATCCTCCATAAACTTAGGAATATGATAGAACTAGTGTAGAAATGCTCTCCTTTGAAACCATAGAGAAAAATTGCATTTTTGAAAGAAATGTTGACCATGACTTCATTTCTAGAGAAATCTCTCTAATCTGAGAACTAAACTAAAATATACTAGTATTGTTCAACGCACCTAAATTCTGAGAGGGGGTGAATCAGCATATACTAAAAATTAAACAATTCCATTTGTAGATTAAACATCAAATCACGTTAACTAAAAGAAGAGCATAAATGAAAACATGCACCACACAAGGACACATAGATTTTCATGTCGAAAACCCAATGAGGGAAAAACCATAGTGAGAGTTAACTCACAATACATGAAGCTCACTACTTACAAAAATTACATTTTTTTTAAAGATCGCTGCTTAAGGACTTGCAAGCTAAGGTACACAACCTTAGGGCAAGATACAAGGACCCACTTAAGAGGCTCACTATCTTATAGTAGAATACATAAAAATTACAATGAGAACATAAACATGAAATTCTATGAAATAGGCTTTTAACATATATGCTAATGTTGAAGTCCCATTTTCACACACTTCATATTCAACATGTTGTACACTCTTTCTCTTATTAATTCACAATTGATTTTTTTCTTCTATAAATACCCTTTGTAATAGCTTAGAACACCAATTAAGTCAGCTCCAAAAAGACCTATAACATGAAATGAGTGATACTACATTGTTCGACTTCACACATATGCACCATGAAGAAAAATGAGTTGTGGATCAATACAAGGAATAATTGGGACCAAAAAATCACAATACATTATGCAAAGAAAAATTAATTAATCAAGATCAACCACAAATGAAGGAAACCAAACTATCAGCCCAAACAACATCAACACCACCAAAATTGTCAACTATTCATCTTTACACCACTAGGGAGAAACCAAAACCATTATTCAAACCAAGATGTGAGAAATGTAGGAAATCAATTGTATCCTTACAACCTTCTCCTAAAGGATATTCTCATAATCTGCTAGCACAAATGAAGAACCCTTGAATATACAAGAACGGAGCACTCCAAACAAACTATGACACATTAATACTTAAGATATTGTACCTTAGTTCACCAAAGCAACTAAAACACATATGGATGAACCCATACACATCTCTAAACATATCCCCAAGTCCGCACAACCATGTCTATCTCTCTAGAGGAATGCAGAGGAATATAGAGAACATGAAAGACTCTTAACTATGTTATTCTACAATACAGAGAGTTGTTATCGCTAACTCTTGATGTAGAAATTTTTATGGCATGAAATTATGGGAATAAAGTCTTTGCTAACTTCCATACTTAACTCCAAAACCACCCAACCATATCATGCACTGTGTAGGAATGCAGACCAATATGCAGATTACCATACATCAGAAGACACACTATTTAATCCTCAGATAACTTCTCTTAAACATACAAGTATGAACCAAACCTTATTATTTCAAGCATCATTCCTCTATCATATTATGCATCTAGTAGGTCTTTTGGACTAACTTATTCCAAATATGTTGATCCCAAAACCATCTCTCTCAAATATTCCATTGTCTCATCAACTACAACAATATATCTCTAATCATTTCTTAGCCTCTTCAATTCTATACAAATACTCTATGCAAGCTTGACTTAAGTTGACATCAATGACAACACATATTTCCAATAATCTCCCCCTTTTTCATTAATTCCAACACATTTATTTGCAAGTCTTCTCTCTCCCTTTGAAATCAAGGGAAAAGGGAACAGTATTCTTCCACATATGACAACCAAAAATTATGTGAGAAATCCTCCTAACTGTATGATCTCTATTAACACGTTCGCTCCCCTTGAGACAAAGATTCCAAAAAAACTAATTGTACATGTCTTAAAATTAAAAAGATACTGCAAACATCTACAAAATATACAGTGACAAAAATAGTCTTATCTACACTTTTGCAACACTCTTAGAAGGTATAATTTTCTTGTAAATTAACTTAAGGTGTGTCAAATTTGCAACCCATTTTTCTTTTCTTGAGGTGAGAATATGATTTTGACATTCAAATTGCATGCATAAATCCTCATCTTTTTCTAGAATTCTTGGATCTTGCTTCTCAGATGTTTTCACTATAGCATCTTGAACTATCTCAAAACTATCCTCTTTCTATTTCTCATCATTCTCCTTATCTATCTCCTTTTCTTTCTCTTTTTCCTTTTCTATCTCCATATTGGAGACTTCACATTCATCATGCATACTAGAGAAATCTTCTCCTTCTTGTGGACTAGGTATGTTTTTCTCGTTTGTATTTTCTGGAGTAGGCATATTATCAATTTATTATTCCAACAAAGGCACTGGTACATCATTTCAAAATCAATGTCATGCATTTTTGTAGGCTCTTTTGAATCAACATTAACTTTACTTTGTAATTCATCAATGATTTTATTCGTAGCATCTTTAGTTTCACTCTAAATCTTCCTTTAGACATCTTCATACATGCTCATCAATAGATCTATTATTATTTTGGTGCAGAGTTCCTTGGCTTGTCTCTGAATAATCATCTCTTTTTCTTCCTGGGAAACAAGAATCAACCTTGTCAATTACTTATAGTTTCAACTCTTCATCAACCTTAATGGCATCTTCTCTTCTTAATCTTAAAGCCTCGGCTAGGATATCTAGATCTTTTTTTACAATGTCACTCAAGGGAATGTTCTACTTCAACATATATTCAATGACTAATTTTTCAATTGTCTTCTTGTCATCTGAAGGAACATCTAGATGAAGCTCCATTGTATCATTCAATAAACCATATTTAACAATTTCATTAAATATTGCACCAAAATCCAAAGGGTCATGTTTGATCGAAGGACTCTTCTCAGTCTTCTCCTCAATAATCTCCTTTTATTTCTTTTTTTTCAAGGATAATTCTTCTTATTCTCCTTTTCTTGTTCTTTTCTCTCTTCTCCTCAAAACAAAATATTATACTTCTTCTTTTTCATCCTCTTCATCATCATCCACATTTACAGGATTAATATTTTCCCTTTTTTTCTAGTTTCTTAGGACTTGGCTTCTTCCTCTCTACAATACAATTGGCATTGGTATCGAAGTAGAAATCCTCCATTTTCTAGGAGGTGTTTGATCAGGTTTAGAAGGTTTAGGAAGAGTATAAATGGCAAAGGAAAACCTACATGACCTTCTAGGATTTGTTGTAGAAGTGGGTTGTGATTTTTTTGTGGGCCCTCACAAGTGCCAAACACTTTTTCTAACTCAGACATTATCTTCCCCATATTTTTCATATTCTCCACCTTTTCTTCTACCTTATTCTTGATTAACTTGTTGGTTATCTCATCATACGTCCCAAACCTTTCAACAGTGGGATCCCTAGGTTTTCTAATCAAAATTTTATCATATGAAATGCAGTCAGGTCCATAGACCTCATATAGAAATGTTGTTATCCATGAATTTATTGGTTTAGTTTCCTCCATATAATAATTATCTTTATCCACCATAAAATTGATATCATTCTTTTATCTCTCCACAACTTCTGAGGGTATCCTATCCCTCTTCTGTATTTTATTTTGGGAAATTTTGAAGAATCCCTAAAACATTGTATCACATTATTTGGTATCAAAAAATATATGCATATGGTCCCTAGTCTAATGTGTAATAGGAATATCCCTTCTCTAGACCACACTCTTCAAACTAGGAAATTGCTTCATGAAATAGAACATAAGACAAATAATCAGAGTGTCGTACCAAAAATTGTAGTGTGAATACTTGGTTCTCTGCAAATTCTCCAGCAACTGCTATTGTAAGAGATCACAAAGATCATAATCCTTTCCTTCCTTCACCATCTGATGAGAAATGTAAATGGTGGTTGTAGTATCTGATCCTTCCCTATTTTTGTAATAAATTTTTTATGTAATTCCCATCATGGCATACCAAACCCCTAGGTAAGAAAATTCATCCATAGTTAGGGTTCTTTTGTTGAATTTTGTACCTGTAAGATTCACAACCTCTTCATTATTCATGACCTTCAATGCTAGTATAGGTTTGGTAGAGAACAACCAAATAACACCCATATTAGCTTCCTTTGTGTTCAGATGGGGTTTATCAAGACAAAATATATCTTCATGAATCTAGCTCAAAGTGACCATTCATTTTCATAGAAAAAGTTGGGGAAACCCTTCCACACATCTAATTTTTTTACCTCTACATTTGCATACTTCTACTTGGGCTAAAAATCATCATGCAAGAGATGATTGTTTCTAAGCTCTTCCAAATTCAGATGAATTTACTCATTTAGCTATGAGTGAATATAGATGCAAACATCTTCAGTATGAAGCACATTGGTCAGAACGTAATAAAATTCTCCATCCTTGTCAATCACAATAGATATGTATGGATGTTTCTTGATTTTTTTCCTTGGCTTCTCAACAACATCAATAACTATTTGTGTAGACATGATAACACTTTCTAAAACTATGGTTTTTCAAGAAAGCATAAGAAATGCTTATGAATACTACCATTAGTGTTTGCACACTATTCACTAAAAACTTTATTCACTTCCTTATCTCTTTGCACAAACTTGATATTGTTTGAATGAGATCAAATTTGATCAAGTAGGGATTAAATACTCTTCACACCTACCCAGGTTGTTCTACATTAAATGTATTTTAATTTTTGACACAAGCAAATTTTTCATTGCTCTATGATATCATAGTGATCCATGATCATCCAACATTCTTCTACAAAGAGTGTATTTACTCTAGAACCTTGAGAAAATGACATAATATCACTAGCCAAACATCCAACTCATCATTAACTATTATGTTGAAGACTTCAACATCTTGTGCTTTATAAGAGTTTGAAAAGATTTGTAATTGCAACTCCCCTTGAGCCAATACTTTCTTTCAGTTATCAGATGATCCATCTATACCTAGCAAAGGTACAAACTCATTTTTTACTTCTCTTTCTTCTACCATATCTTGCTCATTTCCTTCTTTTTCTAATTAGAGTTAATCTTCCTTTGAGGAGCAGGAGGTCTTACATTCTTTCCCTTACAAAACCTTGTAGTTTTTCCCTTTTTATTGCATTTCTATCAAGTGATACTATATTGCAGACATAGTTACTTATTTTCACATTAGATCTACAATCAACATCCCTATGACCAAATTTGTTGCATGTGTAGCATTAATCATAAAAGGATTGAGAATTCGTAGTATTATTCTTAATCACAAGACTATTCCTCATTAATTTACATCTACATTCATTATCCTTTTGCCCAAAATTATTGCAAGAATAATAATAACCTTGAAAAGATTAATTGAACCTGGTAGGGGCATGTTGTCTAGATGGTGGAGGACCTTTGAATCTTCTTTGTCTTTGGACAAGAATGAATCCACCTTATTTCTTGCTATCTTTATTTTTCTTTGCATCTCTGGAGGATCTCTCCTTAGGTTCTTTAGTGTATTCTTTCTCCTCCCTTGTTTCATACTTTCCTTATTCTTTGAAGTTATTATACATGTTTGCAGATGCACTAGTTATAGGGATTTTCCCTTTTTCAAAACCAAGACCAAATTTTTATTTTGATGGCTTTTGAGAATCAATCAACTCATCAATAATTTCATAACCTCATTTGAATTTCAAACCCTTGTCAATTTGTTCTTTTTATTTTCCAATTCTTTTCTCAGAGTGACAATCTCTTTCTCAAGCTTAAATGAATATTTAGAAACTATATCATTGAGCTTGGCATTCAATTAATCCTCAATCCTCTTGCCTTATTCAATATTAACTTTCAAATTAGAGATCACATCTTCTACCTCCTTGATTTTAGTCTCACATATTTTACCTCCCATTTGAGCTTTTATTTTTTTAGTTTCTTCTTTTGATTCTCTAGCTTGTGCTTCAATTTGAAAATTGTCTCCTTCAAATTTTTAAGCATGAATTACATTTCAGGTTTATTGTTCTTGATTCATCTAGATCTTCAAGAGCAGATCAGGCTTATCCTTCAAAATCTACTTCACAATAATTTTGATTTATGTCCCAACCTTCAGGTTCCATTGAATGTAGATCTAGTTCTAGAGTAAACATATCATTTATCATTTCTATAGATCCCAAGTGTTCAAGTGCAGGATCTACCTTAGTTGTTAGGCTTATCAAAGACACTTGGAGCTGATACCAATTGTTGAACACAATAAAATGTTGAGAGGGGGGTGAAACAACACATACAAAAACTTAAACAATTCCATTTGTAAATTAAACATCAAATCACATTAACTAAAAGAAGAGAAAAAATGAAAGCATACACCACATAAGGACACCAAGATTTTTATGTGGAAATCCAAATGAGGGAAAAACCATGGTGAGAGTTAACTCATAATATATGAAGCTCACAAATTACAAAAATTGCAATGTTGTTTAAGGCTCACAGCCTAAGGACTTGCAAGCTAAGGTGTACAAACTTAGGGCAAGATAAAAGGACCTGATAAAGAGGCCCATTGCATGATAGTAGGATACATGAAAATTAAAATGAGAATATAAACATGAATTGCTATGAAATAGACATCTAACATATGTTGATGTTGTAGTCCCTTTTTCACATAATTACTCCATTATATTGACTTCGCAAACTCCATATTCAACATAATATACACTATTTATCTTATCCATTCACAAATGATATTTGTATTCTATAAATACCCTTCAAAACAACTCAGAACACCAAATAATTTTGCTCCAAAAAGACCTATAACATGAAATGAGTGATGGTACATTGGTCAGCTTCACACATATGCACTATAAAGAAAAATGATTTGCAGATAAACTCAAGTAATAACTAGGCCCAAAAACATCACAATACATTCTCCAAAGAAAAATTAATTAATTAGGATCAACTACAAATGAAGGAAACCAAATTGTCGGCCTAAACAACATCAACACCACCAAAACTGCCAACTATTCATCTTTGCACCACCAAGGAGAAACCAAAAATATCATGCAGACCAAGATGTGAATAATTTAGGTAGTCAAAAACATCCTTAAAAAATTCTCCTAAGAATTTGATCATCATGTGTTGTTGCAAATGAAGAAACATTGAATATACAAGAACAAAGCATTTTGAATAAATTGTGGCATGTCAATACTTAAGATATTACATTATGTCTCACACAAACAACTAAAATGCATATGGATGAGCCCATACACCTCTCTAAACATATCCCCAAGTCTACACAAACATATCTATCACTCTAAATTAATGTGGAGCAATTTGGAGAACATCTAAGACTCTTAACTTTATTATTCTACAATTTGGGGAGTTATTACTTCTAACTCTTGTTGTAGAAATTTTTATGACATGAAATTTTGGGAATAACCTCTTTGCTAATTTCCAAAATTAACTCTAAAATTGCACAACTAGATCATGCAATGTAGAGGAATTTGGAACAATATACAGATTCCTAGACATGGGAAAACACACTATTTAATCCTTAAACAACTTCTTTCAAACATAAAAGTATGAATAAAACCTTATTTTGTCAAGCATCATGCTTATATCATCTTATGCATCTAGTAGGTCTTTCAAACTAACTTGTTCCAAATAGGTTGATCCTAAAACCATCTCTCGAGTCTTCCACTGTCTCATCAACACCAAGCTTTCTCTGATCAGTTCTCAACCTCTTAAACTTCTATACAAAAACTCTATACAAGCATGACCTCAACTTCACCTCAATGAAAATTCATATTGAGTTGACATCAATGACAACACATATTGCAAATAGGTACAAACTTCTGGACAACCACTCTTATAATTAATAGATTTAAGCATGATATTGCAAGCATACACAGGATATATAGTCCCACGTTAGAAAATAATAATATATATTTCTTAATTTTTCATCTTGAAAGTAAAACTCCAACACTAAAATTTTGACATTAATGGAAACATTTGACAAACCTTTGACATCAATTAAAACCTATGTGTAACACTTTTCTCTATCAAACCTCACATTAAATTTCATGGTGAATCACCCTCTTTGAAGAAGAGGGCCATGCTTTCATTATCAGGTACCTTATTGTGTCTCTTGATCTTTTGAACTTTACAAGAAATCCTCATAGAATGGGCTATTATCTCCTCACTAACTTCAAAATAAATTTCACCCATCCTCACTAGTGCTTATTCCAAGCACTTGCAAATTGAATAGGCAGACTCTTGTCATGTCCATTGAGGCATTCAATGAAATGGGTAATCCCCCCTTCCAATAAAATATGTCAAATAAGAGGATCATATTTGAAGTCCTCCCAGGACCTCAGTTCCATTTGCACCCTTTCCCCACCAATAGGATCATATTATGTGATGTTTGTATAGATGTAATGCATGGTTTTTATGTAAAATATGTTTATCTATATTTCGTGAGTAGTGTTTCATAAAACAATTTATGAGAGTTAATGGTTCACTTATCACTCATTACATACAAGGGATTTTATATTGGTGCAACACAAATACTTCCTCAGAGGTCACCCATACAAATACTGCTTCAACTCAAGTGCACTTAACCCACTCTACATAAACATCACATGTTTCAATGGTTGAATAATCAATAGAACCTTTACACCTCATCACACTAAAAAAGTATAATTAGTTGTCTTATTTTACTAGAGAAAATTTAACTTTGATCATTGAATGGATGAATGGAATTTCCCTTGTTGGAAATCAAAGTATAACTTGCAGCAATATGAACTTAAATATGTGGTTGTAAATCTGAAAATAGGTTTACAAGATTACCATAAAATTATTAAGTGATTGACAATTGGAACAATGAAATAAAAATCTGCAATACCACAAGTCATCAACACAAGTGACATAAGATATACATGGAGAAAGGGTATGTGCAGGGTCATGATGGGCCAAAAAGTGGCGATATGTAAGTGATATGATGGCCCATGTGGCTGACAACTTTTTTTTACGTAAAATTGATGAAACAAAAAGAGTTTTGAAAGGATATTCTTAGCTTTCCACCAATATAAATTATGCTTTACTTTTAATTTAATAAATTATTATTATTCATTTTCTATTTGAATTACAACTAAAGTCCTGATTGATAAGCTGATTGAAAACATTTATAGCTTTCAAACAGTATCATTTTTTTTGAATCCAAAACATGCATCACATTCTATGCTTCACATACTATAGGATTAAAAAAAAAATTAATTAATTTCATGAAGTTTTGACCAAGTTAAGGTGGTCAAACATACGATTTTTTATATTTTTTAAAAGTTGTAATAAAAAAAATACAAAAAAATATGAATCACATCAAGACATGAGTCCTCTACTTATATTTAAAATCTTATAAAAAGTAATTATCATTTTATTGTGGTTAGGGTGGTCAGATAGACACCTACTTCTTATTTTTTCCCTGAAATTTAAGTACTACTACATTGAAATTTCAAATTTTCACCAAATAGGTTTTTTTTTTTCTTTAAATAAACCTAGTAGTTTAGAAACTACATTCAATTTGAAACAGATTCTATTCTTACATATTTTTGAAATAATATAGATAACTTATTCAATTTTTTACGTCAAATTTCCTAACTCTGATTTTCTAAATTTTCATCGCCACTTAAGGGCCTATTTTTTCCATGATGATCCTACACATACCTGAAACCCTTTTGGGAAAAAACTCCACAAAAAAATAGATCCAATGTTTGTATTAATCTTCAAGGAAGTACATCAATACAAAAATCCTCTCTACAATCCAGCAATACTTTGTCATCTAGACAATGTACAAAGAACTCATACTAAACCACCATCTAAAGGCTCCAATTTATAGAAGTTTGTGGGAGAGAATACCACAAATGGGATCCAAAAAAAACAAGAAAAACTACCTAGAAAAACCCATGCCCCCCTTAGTGTACAACCCATAAACATTGAATAAAATATCCAATAATCACATGGCCTTCACATGGGCACCGAACTCACAACCAATAAAATTAAGTCCAACCTAAGTGCTTTATAAGTCTCCAACAACTCTGATGAATACATGAAATCTCATGCACCACCATGCAAACTTGGGTGACCAACCATCAAAGAGCATGAAAAACATGCAAATGACATGCAAGGACATGCACACTCAAGTGGTCCCAACCCAAAAATTTGGACGCCTAGGAAGAATATTCTCCTGGGGTGCCTTGTAACCGCCACCGTGAAGGGTCCACCTCTTTGAATGTAATTAAAAATTTTCATAGGAAAATAAATAATAAATTTTTTGCCCCCTTTTCCTTAAGAACACTTTCCAAAGAATGTGGAGACACATAAATAAACTTAGGATAACAATTATAATGTCACATATCCTAACATTCTTCCACTTAAAATTATAAATTTCAATTTTATCCATGAGATAAAAATATATAATTAACTATAGTGATCAAGGCCCATGGCCTTCATGCACCAAGAGAACTTCCCTATGGTCACTAGCTTTGTTAGAAAATAAGCAAAATTATCCAAAGTGGAAACCTTCTCAATAAAAACCTTACCATTCTCTACCATTTCTCACACAAATTGATACTAAACATCAACATTTTTAGTATGAGCATGAATCATAGGATTTTTAGCTAAATATATGGCACTCTAACTATCACATCCAATTATCATTTTCCTACAATCAAAACCAATACCATTACCAAGTATATGCAACCAAACTACCTCCTTAGAAGCATGTGTAGCTACCCTATACCCTGCTGCAGCGGTGGATAATGAAATTGTAGGTTGCCTCTTACTCATCCAACTCACTACACCTCCAAACAAAGTAAAAACATAGCTACTAGAATACTTTTGACTATCTAAGTCACCTGCCCAATTTGCATCAGCGAATCTTGTCTATCTATTGGGATAATGTGTCTCAACCTTGCAATTATCTATGGTTTATTGTGAAAATATGTCTCAACCTTGTAGTTACACTAATAGGTGTATACAATGGTAGAAAAGAGAAAAATGTGAGCATGTTAACTTTTTCCAAAAACTCCTAAAATGGCCGACATATCTTAAATAATGATATATTATAAATCTAGAACATTCATTATTATCTTTTAGATCTAATGGTGGATATTTTGTTGGCTTTCCTTGCCCTATAATATAACCCTATTTTATGAGGGCATTGTATTATAGTTACAGTATATGGTGATGTATTTTGAGAGTCTGATAGCGGTTGTGTTGCCTCTTGATCTCTTCTGGTGATACTCCTATGAGAATCTTTCTTTGCAAGTATACTGTAATCTTTTTGATTTCTAAATAATATATTGGGCGGCTTTTGGAGTGTGGAGTTTTTCTCTTGAAAGGGTTTTCTCCATGTAAATCATTGTGACATGGTATGCATGATATTTATATTATTTCTATTTAAGTTTTTGTAACTATTAAAGATCTGTAAAGTTTTGTATTTTTCTCCTCTCAAGATTAGTGTAGGAATTTGTTCCTCTAACGTAGCTTCCTTACAAGTGGTATCATAGCTTGATCACCTTTGGTTTCAGTTGTGGGTTGTTGGGTTTTTGGAACTAATCCATATTTGAGTGGGAGCTTGTGTAAAAGATACTTTGTGATCTTGTTGTAGGAATTTTCAGATGTAGAGTTCATGAGGGAGAATAGAGGTGGAGAATTTTTTTGGAAATCATTTTGAGATGTGGAAGCTAAAGATGGAGGATCTATTGATAGATCGAGATCTGTCGGATGCTGTTGATGAGAATTTTTCAAGGCTTGTAGATCCTACTCAAGCTCCTCAATATGATGTTATGGACCATAAAGCCAAGGGTCTAATCAGATTTGTGCTTGGAAAAATTTGCTTTAATTAATGTCCATGAAGAGACCTTTGCATAGAAACTATGGAAGAAGCTTGGTGAGGTGTATCAAGTCAAATCTTTGGTGAACAATATTTTCTTGAGAAAGAAGTTGTATTCCTTGAGAATGGAAGAGGGTGGATGAATCATAGACCACCTAGAAGTATTCAATATGTTGGTGGCTCAATTGGCATTTGTTGGTGTCAAAATAGATGAGGAGGATAAATGCCAAGTCTTGCTTTGTTCTTTTCTTGATTCACGGGATTCTCTTATTATGGATATTGGAAGTACTTCTTTTAGATTGAAGACTAAAGATGTGGTGGGTTCTTTTCTTTCTAAATAGATTAGGAGGAAGGTATCCATCACTTTCAAGAAGGCCCTAAATGTTCATGGAAGAACTAAGGAAAAATTCAAGAAGAATGAGAAGCGTGAAAAATACAAGTCCAAAGGGAGATCTAAATCTCTTGGAAAGTCCAAAGTTATTTGTTGGAACTGCGATAAGCCTAGAATTTTTTTTAAGGAATGCAAAGAAGAAAAGAAGAAGAAAAAGAAGAAATTTGATTCTAATTTTGAGTTCAAGAAGGAATATTGTGACACATTTATTGCATATTTGGCAACTTGTGTAGGTAATGATGCATGGGTAATTGAATCAAGTGCATCCTTTCATATGACCTTTGATAGATATTGGTTTTCTGAATATGAAGAATTTGATGGAGGTAAGGTGTACTTGGGTGATAATTCTCATTTAGAAATTGTTGGTTGTGGTAAAGTTAAAATCAAGTTTCCTGATGGTAGAACAAAAAGGATTAATGGTGTGTTGCATATTCCTAGATTAGCAAAAAAAATGTTATTTGTGAGCAAACTAATAGATGTGGGTGTGTAGGTAGTATTTTATGATGTAGGATGCAAGATGGTTATAGGTTCTATGGTGATTGCTATATTTTTTAGATACGATACATTGTATAAACTTGATTAATGCACTCTTGAGTGCAATAGTACTTCTGAGAAAATCAAGTATGTGGAAGAAGTGAAGGTTTCACCTTTAGCAGATGGTCATGGCTTTTGGGTACCCAAGGGTGCTCTTTCTTCTAAGTCAAAGTTACCTACAGATAAAACTATGTTATGGCACTAGATACTTGGACACATTGGAGAATAGGGTCTAAAGACCTTGAAAATAAAAACCTTTTTGAAAGTTTGTTTGATTGTAATCTGGAATTCAATTTTTGTGAGCATTGAATTTATGGAAAACAAAGTCACATTTAGTTTTACTCGAGTTCTCATAAATCTTGCGGTGTATTGGATCATATTCATTCTGATGTGTTTAGTGTCGTAGATGTTCCTTTGATTGGTAAATCCAGATATTATGTTTCATTTATTGATGATTATAGTAGAACATGGGTATATGTTTTAAAGAGTAAGTCTAAATTTAAAGAAATTATTGAGTTGCAGACTAGAAAGAAAATAAAATGTTCAAGAATTGATAATGGCAGTGAATTATTCTCTAATGATTTTGATAGATTCTGTAAAGATTGTGGTATTCATAGACAGAAGGCAACTCCATATTCTCCACAATAGAATGGAGTTGTAGAAAGAATAAACAGGACACTAATGGAGAAGGCTAGGAGTATGTTGAGTGGTTTTGACCTAGAATAAAGGTTTTGGTTTGAATCTATTGCCATTACCTATTACCTAATTAATAGGTCTCTTACATCAGCTCTTGTTGATAAGACGCCTATTAAGGCATGGTCGGGTTGCAAGCCTTGATTAATACATCTTAGATTTTTTGGTTGTGAGGCATATGCACATGTACCAAAGGAGAAGTGAACAAATTTGGAGAAAAAGGTTGTGAAATGTATCTTCATCACATATCGTTATGGTCTGAAAGGATACAAAATTTGGGATCCTATTGCACTTAAGGTAATGCATAGTATAAGTGTTATTTTAGAGAAACTAAGCCTTCTTCTGTTACATTTCATCCAGAAAAATTAAATAGGAAGATGTCATTAAATTTCCTTCTACACCTGAGAAAGTTGAATTGAGGCCCAAGGATAGACAAGAAGTTGAGGAGAGCTCATCTAGCTCTAGATCTTTAGAAGAGGAGGCAGAACCTCCAACTCATCTTGTTCGTAGGTCTACAAGGCATAGAAAAGCACCTAAAAAAGTATTCACCTAATGATTTAAGATGTATTTTTTCTTTGAATACTAACATGGATGAACCCAGATCTATAGAAGAGGCACTAGGTATGAATGATGTGGAATCTTGGAAGATTGATATGGATTAAGAAATGACATCTTTGAAAAATAATGATACATGGGATCTTATACCTTTGCCTGAAGGACAAAAACCTATTGGTTGTAAATGGGTGTTTAGGAAAAATATTGGTTTAGATGGAATTATTGAGAAGTACAAATCAAGGTTAGTTGTGAAAGGTTACTCTCAAGTTGAGGGTGTTGATTATGGTGAAATATTTTCTCCTATTGCAAAAATGACATCCACTAGATTTTTTCTTTATATTGTTGTTGCTTATGATTTAGAGGTTGATCAAATGGATGTGAATTTTGTTTTCCTTCATGGTGATTTGGAGGAGGATATTTATATGACACAGCTAGAGCACTATGTGGTGAAAGGTAAAAGTAATTTGGTTTGTAAATTGAAGAAATATGTGTATGGATTAAAACAAAGTCCTAGGATGTGGAACCAAAAATTTGATACATATGTGTTGAGTTTTGGATTTGAGCATTCTAAATCAAATCATTGTTTTTATTATAAAACTGATAGTGATCATTTCCTATTTATTTCATTAAATTTTGATGATATGTTATTTATTGGTAGAGGGAAAGGTATGATTTTAGAACTAAAATCTCAACTTGCTTCTAAATTTGAAATGAAAGATCTTGGTGTAACTAAACACATTCTTGGGATGGAAATTAAAAGAGATGGAGTGAAGAAAAAGATATGGCTTGGCCAAAGTAAGTATGTCAACTCAATTTTATAGAGGTTTGATATGCAAGATTGTAGACCATTGTGTGTTCCTGTTTCAGTTGGAACAAATTTATCTATGTCAGATTGTCCAACATCTCCATCAAAGATGGAAGACATGAGAAGAGTGCCTTACCATATTTCAATTGGAAGTTTGATGTATGCTATGGTTTGTACTAGACTAGACATTTCCTAAGTTGTGGGAGTTCTTTCTAGATATATGTATAATCCTGGTAGAGTTCATTGGGATGCAGTTAAAAGAGTTTGTAGATATTTGCAAGGTACCTCAAATTATTCCTTATGTCATCACAATAATATGATTGAAGATGATATTTCCCTTGATATTTATGGTTATGTGGATTCAAACTAGGTAGGTGATGTTGATAGCATAAAATCCACCAGCGCTTATGTTTTTAATTTGTTTGGTGGTGCAATTAGTTGGATGAGTAAGCAACAAGATGTGGTCGCTTTGTCCACTATTGAAGTAGAGTATATGGCAGATACTCATGCTTGTAAAGAAGCCAATTGACTTAAGAGACTGTGTTTAGATTTTGGAATAAAACAAGGTGCAATGACAATTTATTTTGACAGTCAAAGTGTGATATGTCTAGCCAATAACCCAACATTTCATGCCAAGACCAAGCACATTGATGTACAATATCATTTTCTTAGAGATATGGTCAAAGATGGCAAGGTGAAGCTAGTTAAGGTAGTCTTTGATTGATGTTGTTGATCCTTTAACTAATCTTGTGAGCATGGAGAATTTTATATGGTGATCAGATACTATGGGCCTTCCGTCCCTTAGCAATTAAAGAGATGATGTTTACACCCTCACGTTACTCTTATAAGGTGTTTGACAAGTGGGAGATTTTTTGGGAAAATATTTCTCAACCTTGCAATTATATACGGTTTATTTTTTATAGGATGTACATATATTTATATATATACATTTCCTAGTTACACTGATAGGTGTATACAATGGTAGCAAAGAGAAAAATGTGAGCATGTTAACCTTTTCAGGAAACTCTTAAAATGGTCAACATACATTAAATAACGATATATTATAAATCTAGACTGTTCATTATTAGTTCTTAGATCTAAGGGTGGATATTTTGTTGGCTTTCCTTGCTCTAGAATGTAATCCTATTTTATGAGGATGTCTTATTATGACTGTGGTAGACAATGATGTATTCTGAGAGTCTGATAGCAGTTGTGTTGTCTCTTGATCTTTGGTGGTGATACTCCCATGAGAAGCTTTCTCTGCAAGTATATTGTAATATTTATGATTTATAAAAAACATATTGGGTGGATTTTGTAGTGTGGGGTTTTTTTCTCGAAAGGGTTTCCCCATGTAAATCATTGTGTCATGGTATGCATTTTTTTTATTATTATTTATATCTAATTTTTTGTAACTATTAAAGATCAGTAAAGTTTTTCATTTTTCTCCTCAAGAATAGTGTAGGAAGTTGTTATGCTACTGTAGCTTCCTTACAATGTCTAGTGACTTATCCACATCATTATTACCATGATAAACCAAACAATAATAAGAAGTACCATGAAAATATCTAAACACCCTCTTAAAAAAATTATAATGCTCTCTACTAGGGTTAGACATAAACCTGCTCAAAACTCCCACTGTTTGGGTTATATCTAGTCTTGTGCAAACCATTGAATACTTAAACTACCGAAGACACTAGCATAAGGAATTTTATACATCTCTTCAACACCATCATTAGAATTAGGACACATGTCTAAACTCAATTTATTACCAACTAAAAACAAAATATTTACTAGTTTACAATCATGCATATTAAACCTCTTCAAAATAATATCAACATAATATAACTTAACCAAATATTTCTATGAACTCGATCCCTACTGATCTGCAATATCCCAAGAATATATTTTCCAACCCGCAAATCCTTCATATCAAATGTTCCAAAAAGCTAAATCTAAAGCTCCTTAATCATCGCCTTGTTGTTACCCACAAAAAGCATGTCATCAACATACAAGGCAATTTATAAAATCTTATCATCAATAACCTTAATGTAAACACAATGATTCTCCTCACTTCTAACAAAAACCAGCTTCAATGCAAAGGAATCAAACTTCTAGTGCCACATCCTAGGTGATTTTTTCAAACCATATAAAGATCTATATAACCTGCAAACCAAGTGTTCTTTTCCTTTCACGACAAAACTATCAAGTTGCCGTATATAAATTTCTTCCTCAAGATCCCCATGCAAAAAAGTATTTTTAACATTAATTTTCTCTATTTCAAAATCATAAGTAGCATCAATAGATAATATGAATCTAATAGAAGTTAACTTAGCAATAGGAGATAAAATTTCACCAAAATCAACTCCCTCTCTCTACGAGTAGCCCTTGGCCACTAATCTAGCCTTGTACTACTCTAACTGACCATCTACTCCAAATTTGTTTTTAAACACCTGCTTGTGACCAATGGGTTTCCTTCCTTTGAGAAAAATCACAAGATCCCAAGTATCACAACTATCCAAATCCATCATCTCCTCCTACATGGACTACATCCAAGACTCGCTTTCTTCTGAAAAAAGAGACTCCCTATAGGATCTAGGTTCATCATCAGTACTCAACAAAGAAAATAGACGACATAAATTAGGTGGGCTATACCTTTCAACTAAATTTTGTTGCCTTGTGGATCTTCTCAAGGTAGTATTGAGGGGCTCTTGTTGCTCTTCTCCTTCTTCATGCCCATCTTGCACATCATTTTGAACTTTTTGAATTCTTTGAACCCTCTTATTCAACTCCATCCTCAAATCCATTTGGTTTTTCTTCCACATGTGCATCTTCCTGCTTCTCAATATTTTTCTTGAAGTACTCTATTTTTTGTCTTATATTTCTCCTTTTGTTGTTCTTCACCTAAGTAAGCTTTAAACTCTTTGAAAATCGCATCTATAGAGAAAACCATTTTACGGGTTAGGGGATTCTAAATCTTATAACCTTTTACATTCTCACCATAACGAACAAAGATGATTTTTTGTGATTTTGGATTCAAATTAGGATGATTTTCTTGAGTCACATGAACAAAAGCCTCACAACTAGAGACCCTTAAATGTGAAGCAAAAATATTTCTACCTATCCACATTTCATAAGGAGTTTTATCAACAAGAGTTGAACAAGGTGATATATTAACCAAATAACATGTAGTACTTACAACTTCTACCCAAAAACATCTATCAAGCTTAGCACCACTCAACATGCTCCTAGCTCTTTCCATTAAGGTTCAGTTCATTCTTTCTGCTAACCCATTTAGTTGAGGTGTATAAGGTTTAGTCTTTTTCCAAACAATACCTGCATGCTTACAAAACTCATCAAATTACCTGGAACAATATTCAACCCCATTGTTAGATCTTAAAACCCTTATCTTTAAATTCCTTAAACTTAGTGAAAACTTCAGATTTTACATGCATAAAATAAATTCAGGTATATCTTGACACATCATCAATGAAAGTAACATAATAATGATATTTTCCAAAATATTCAACATCCACTGGTCGAAACACATCTGAATGAATGGTCTCTAATAATGCCTTAGCTTTATTAGTCTCATTAGGAAATGATGATCTATTATGTTTACCAAACACACAATGCTCACAAAAATCATTTCACCAATAGAATAATCAGACATATCGTCAACCAACTTTTTAAGGTGGAACCAAAAACACTGATTGAGGCATACAAATATGAGAATTGCATCAAAGCAATGAAGAAAGAGTTAGAACAGATAGAGAAGAATTTGTCTTGGGAATTGGTCCCAAGACTGGGGTGATCCCACAATACTAGTTTATAATTTTTTGCCAAACTAAATATTGAATTGATTATATTTAACCAAATCTTCACTTTCAGGCACCTATAGTTTCCAAACCATGAGGAATTTGAAGATGATGCAAACTAGTGATTTGTGACATTTTATCTATAGATTCTAAATATACATATTTTTTAAATTTTTTCAATCAAAGTGCATTTCTTTTTACATCTCCTTTGAAAACTAGTTTATATTAGTAAACACAATTTTTAAGGAGTGATGCTCATTGTAAACAACATAATTTTTTTTCTATGAAGGATAAAATTCTATTTTTTTCAAATTTAGCTTTATAACTACGATATCTAACAAGTTCATTTGGTTTCATTGTTTTTTATTGATTTTATTTTTAAATCAAATTTTGAAGTCAAACCAATTACAATTCAAACATAGGAGGACCATAAACAACATAAATTTTCTTTGTGTATCAAAATTCAAAAAAAAAAATTGGATCAAGGACATCAATACCTAGCTCAAAAATAGTTTTTAGATTTTTTTTTAATAATCTACTATTTTTCCACATGTGCAAAACAAAGAGCTTGATTTTCGGTGAAAAACATAAGTTTAATTAAACTAAAAAAAAAGAATACATAATAAAACCAAAATATATTAAATTATATTCATTGGATAGCTCATTTCGAGGACTACCATCATCCAATTGGGTCTGTGAAGTTTCCTCCATTTTCATCCTCAACCCAAGCTTTGAAAGACAACTTTTTACAAAAAAATGGTGCAAGAAGGCGAGAAGGGAAAAAAAGGGGGGTTCGCTCGAACCCCCCTTGATCTTTCGAGTGAAGGGGGGTTCACTCAAACGGGGGTTCAAGTGAACCCCTTTTTAAATTTCCCTTTGTTTCCATTTTTGAAAACATGCAAAAAGTGGGTCCCATCATTAAAGAGGGTTTGCTCAAAGGGGGGTTTGAGTGGACCTCTTTTGGGTTAGATTGAACCCCCCTTCATGCAAACACCCCAAAACCCATTCATGGGGGCATTTTTTGAAATTTTCTTTCCTCAATGGAATTCTAAACCAGTTTTATGGGATCACCAACTTGCAAATAAGAATGTGATTGATACTAAGTGGGTATTCTGAAACAAGTAGACTAAAGATGGAAAATTTGTCAAGCCCAAGGCTAGACTTGTTTGTAAGGGTTACTCACACATTGAAGGTATATATTTTGAGTAAATTTTCTCTCTAGTTGCAAGAATGGAAGCTATTAGGATGTTTTTAGCTTTTGCAGCACATAAAGATTTCAAAGTATATCAAATGGATGTGAAGTCTGCATTCTTGAATGGTGAATTGGAAGAAGAGGTATACATTAAACAACCAATTTTTTTTAAGTTTTTGGAAGATACAAATATGGGTTGTTGATTGAAGAAAGCATTGTATGAATTGAATCAAGCTCCTAGAGCTCGGTATGCAAGGTTAGATAAGTACTTGTTGCAACAAGGATTCAGAAAAGGTACAATAGATAGTATTTTTTATTTCAAAGTTGAAGGAGAACAAATCTTAGTTGTGGTGGTATATGTTGATGACATAATATTTGGAGGAAATGAAGGTTTGTGCAATTTTCTAGAAAGAATTTAAAATTTCAATGTGTGTGGAGATGAATTTCTTCCTTGGTTTGTAGATCGGCTAATCAAAGAAAGGTATATTCATATCACAATCTAAGTATGTTAAAGAAATGTTGATTATTTTTGGAATGGGTGACTCTAAACCGATATGTACTCCTATGGTTACTGGTTGAAATTTGAGAAAGAATGATGAATCTCCTAAGATAGATCAAAGAAAGTATAGATCAATGATTAGTGGAATATTATAACTTACTGCTACTAACCAAATATCATGCATTCAGTTTGTCTTGTGGCCAGATTTCAAGAAGATCCCAGAGAATGTCATGTTGTTTTAGTGAAGAGGATATTCAAATATTTTCAAAGGACACTCTGGATTATGGTTTGTGGTATCCTAAGGATATTGAATTCTCTTTGAGTGCATACACAGATGAAGATTGGGTTGGATGTGTAGATGACCGGAAAAGTACAAGTGGTGCTGCTTTCTTTCTTGCAAGAAGGTTGGTTTCATGGCTAAGTAAGAAATAGGATTCAATTTCATTATCTATAGTAGAATCAAAATATATTATAGTATTATAATGTTATACACATGTGTTGTGGATAAAGAAAATATTGAAGGATATCAGAGTTTCATATGATGAACCTATTTTTAAACACCCAAAATATTGAGAGGGGGGTGAATTAGTATTCCCTTAAACCATTCAAACATAAAACATCCAATTACTAATACATATTCAACTTCAGTAAGGAAAGAAAGCACAAAAATATCCACAACATCACATAACACATAAAAACAAAGATTTTTTATGTGGAAAAACCAAAATGGGAAAAACCATGATCAGGATTAGCTCACAATATAGTATAATCGGTTATAGTATATTATAGAAATGCTCACTACAGGTGGGCTCACTGTTCACAGAGAAAAACATAAAAGAGATATGGTGGCTCATAGCCTATTTTGAACTATTACAATTGCATCTACAATATGTAGGAATACAATTCTAATGAAACACAATAATAATCTTTGCATTGATTTTGATTCAACACTTTGCAATTCTCTTCATTCACAAAAATCATATCTTTCAAAACATAATTCACAGTGCTCTACTCAAATTCACATTACACAATACATGTCACATCTATATCATAAAATTTTTGAAAGCAATCCAACATATATATCATCATCTAGTAGAACATCAATTAGGTTGGACTAATTAGATGTAATACCAAAAATATAATTTTTCAGCTCCAAAACTTATCATCCATAACACATGCCACAATTTAAATATAAAAACATCTTAAGATAGGTTGGCATGGACCTATAATAGATCCCACATAAGATAAAAATACTTATTCATCCTCCGCACAACATCAAATATGTTAGGTCGGCCCCAAGAAATACCTAAGAACAAGAATCTTCATCTATGTATCCACATATCAATACGTAGACCTCAAAACTCGATACCATCTAGAATTCACACTCAAATGAAATATAGAAACTTATCTTTGACTTTGTAGAACCAAAAACTCATTCACAAAGAAGTGTATTTTCTAGCACACAAATACATTGTACAGAAAATGATTGTAATATTCGAGGTCCGACTTTGTTACTCTTATCTCTCAACATGTATGTCCAATCAAAGATGAAATCTTGGATTTTAATGTATCAAAAAACCAAAAAAATAGGTTAGACACACAGAGAAAAATATTATTATGTGGAGTGGCGTGGACCCAAAAATTGATGCATTATAACTCTGATCTAGCAGTTTTGACACTTAGTCGGATTTCTATGCAATCAATCTTTCTGGATTGAATCAGCTTGCATAGATGACATTCATAGAAACTCCAAAATTTGTTAGGTCTGATAAAAATATTCCACAACAATTTTTTCATCAATGAAAACACTGTAATATACTATTATATACAATCCATGCTCATGTTGCCAAACAACATCATCAATGACAATTTCTTCAAACTTCTAACACCTATTCTTATGATGTGTGACAATACAAGTGCAATAAATATTTTTGTAAATCAATAATGAATTCAAGAACAAAATATATCTCAATTTGTATCACTTCTTGAGAGATAAAGTTGTAGAGAATGAGGAAAATTTTGAGTATGTGCCTACTAAGGATCAAATTGTTGATATTTTCACAAAGGCTCTTTCAAAGATACTTTTGAGTATCTCTAGGAGAAGTTAGGGGTTATTTCCCCTCCTTTCAACTAGATTCATAAGTGTTTGCATCTATCCAGGAAGCATTTCAAGATACATTCTTGGTCCCAAACTAATGTTGAAGACTACCTCTCAAGGGGAGTAGGTAGCAATGGTTTCTAGATTGTGCAATAAAGAGTGAGTATAGTTACTTTTTGGTGTTGCAAGCGGTGTATGCAGATAAGGTGCAGGTGTTTCCCTTTGAATGTTGTCAAAGGGGAAGAGAAAATATTTCAATGTTGGGAAAGGAGTTGGATGAGTCTATGGCCCTTTTCTATTGATGTCAAAGGGAGGGAGAATTTGAAAAACATGGAGAGAGTTAATGTGGTTGAAAAACCATAAGGGGAGAAAGAAAAACATAGTGTAGAAGTGAATATGTTCTAAAGACCATAGGGAGAAAGTGTTTTTTGAGGAGAAAAGGAGGAGAGTGATATAGAATTCAAGTGTTGTTTATGTTGCAAGAGAAGAATTTTTTGAAGAAATAAGATGAAGAGTAAAGAGTTGTCCCAGTCAAGGGGAGTACTGCTTATTGTAGTATTAATGTTGGTTGCTTTTATTGTTGATTTTTTTTCAAAAATCAAGTGTTGCCATCGATGAAAAAGTGGGAGATTGTTGGAATTTTTGAGATGTTGGAAGCTTTAGTTTATTAGTTGCTTGGGTGTTGTTGTTTATGTCAACCCCTTGTAGGAAAAAAGGGGGGATGATGGGTGATATAGGAAGACCTAAAATGAGGTACATATGCCAAAAAGCATAAGGAGGGTTTCCACCTAATCACAAATTCACCTTTTTCCAAATTCATTATGAAGAAGGATAGTGCCAAAAGCAATTAGAATTGACCTACAACCCTTAAGATGAGTCAAATCCAAGTTTTGGGACACTAAATGGTCTTTTCTTCCTCATGACAGAAAACTATAAAATATGACTGAAAATAAATTTTGGGAGAAGAATAAAAGTCCATTAACAGTCCAATACTTGAGATCTATCACTTTGAATGTGAAGTGCTATGATAAGACTATCAGAAAATAGAAATCAATTGAAACATTTGAGAAGGTTAAGATAGTTTGTACCCAGCATCTAAAATGTTGTAAAGCATCATATTTAGGTGAATGTGCCCTTGTATCCTTTTTTGAAAAAAAAAATTGTAGTCCTATGATGTTAGGTATAAGGCTCTAGTTTCTCTAGGTATGACCGTTGAAAGACCAAAATTAAATTCTATAGGTGATTTTTCATGTCTTGACAACTTTGATGTCATCCTTGACAAATTTACAATATTGCACCTTTAATCCAATTTCAATCCTTCTTCACCTATAAATCTACACAAACACAAAGAGGTTATTTTTTTGTTTTTGATGTATAAGGTTTTTCCTTGGTCAAACCCTAGTTTGGTAATTAAACCTTGATAAAGGAAAAAAATCATAAATGGAAGGAATGATGAATGAACACTAGCTTGTTGCAACTCACCAAACCCTTCAATGGTTGCCCTTAGAGGACTACATTCTAACACATCACTCCAAGGATTAGATCTTGCATGAAATGGATTGATTGGATGCTTGATTTCAAATGATTTGATTCTTGAAAATTTTAAACTTGCATCTTAATGTTAGCTCAAAAAAATCATGAACACATAAAATTTGACATCCTGATGAGATCTTGAATGTTGCAATAATTGGCTGATAATTTTTCTCTCCAATGCTCTTGACAATAATCTTTGCTCTTGTGAAATTTGAATTATGCCACTTAGATTTTAATTGATAAAAATATATTGTATTTATAGGTGATTTTCTAATTTCCCACCAATTTAAAATCAATGGTTTATAGGCCCTAAACCTAGGACACACATTTTCCAAGATGCGTAATTTGAATTTTACAAATTTTTAATGTAGGTTCCTCTTTAAAAAAAATAATTAGGCTTTAAATGAATAATTGGGTCAATTAGAGGCTTAATTAAGTCTAATTAATTAAGGGGATGCAAACATAGTTTGAAAATGTAAAGGAGTACATTTTCTAACACTATATTTAGCCCCTACTTTAGTGAGAGTATAAGCCCTACTCTCAAACTCGCGCTAAAGTAGACAAATAAGTCAAGAGAGGTCCAAGTGCAAAAATTTTGATGGGATATGATGACAAAGATCAAGGAGGTTGTAAAATCCCCCAAGATCAAGATCACATGGAAAACCAATATAAGAATAAAGGGACACATGCTTGTATTAGAAACACAAGATACACAATCACATAATGTCAAAATTAATGTAAAAAGATTGAAAAGAAAAAGATGGACTAGCTGCAGTTGCACTGTTGTCAAAAAAATGTTCACAAGTGAAAACCCATTGTCCACTATGCAAACAAAATATACTCATGAGGGCTAGTAAAACCTTGTGTCCACTATTTTAGCCCCAAAAAGGTGAGAAACACACACTAGGTTAGTATGTACCCACAAAAAGGTGGTTGATGGGAAAGTCATGCTAGGTCTACAAGATACCATACGTCAACCATACCAAAAGTTATACCTCCTGATAACTTTGATAAGGTGCCACACAAAAATGGTTCCACAAGTCTAGCAAGCTACATTATGCTAGATACTCATGAAAAATAAAAAGGCTCCACTAGAAAGAAAGTTGTGTTATGCTTGGTGGCCATGAAAAAATTTTAAATGCAAATAGAATAAGATAGTCAAAATGGGTTTTTCTTAATTCATGAAAGGTCACACCTTAGGGAACATTGTGCTTAATGTCACCAAGAGAGGACTAATCAAGAGATAAAAGATTCACAACTTAGGGAATGCAAGTTGTAGCATTACCACTAAGAGGAATGTCATATGCCAATAAAGGTCATGCTCTTGAAGCACATCAAACCCAATGTCACCACCAAGAAGACACATCACATGAAGTAAAAATACCACACTTTGAAGCAATCAATGAGGAGGGACGTGTATGCACCCACTTTAAATAAATTTTTCAACACCATGCTATGAGAAATTAATTTAAAGTATAAAAATGATAAATGCTAATATATGAGAGCTTTATTTTGAAAGCCTTATGTAAAACATATGTTTCCAAGTAGAGCTACATCATAGAAAGGAGGTTTTCCCCATATGAAATCCTAATATAACACATAAGGGATTCATATCGATCCAGGGTCAATGTTATGTCTTTTCTACAATGATATAATCAAGCTTGGAATCGTCTTCATTCCCCAAATAAATCATGGAACAAGCACAAAGGAAGAATGACACATAAAGAGAAAAAACAAAGAAAATATTTTGGGTCAACATGGAAGAGACCTAAATGTCTCAATGCCTTGCATCATCCCCAAAAGGAAAACACAAGACAAAAATTAAAGGTGTATGAAGGATAGAAGAATGAAGATACAAATATAATAATGTCACGACATGTTCACTTCCTTTGTATCATTGCACCAATGAAGTAACAAGGGTCATCCAAAGTAGGATCACAACCATATAAAGACATGTCAAGAAGCATTGTATGAGGGATCACATAATGCACATGCAATTACAAAGGACATGAAAATAAAATAAATAAAAATAATAGAACGGAACATGTGAGTCAATCTATAGAAATTCATCTGCATCCCAATCTTGTTCATCATATACGAAAGGTGGAAAACTAGCCAAAGGGACAGTGACAAGATCTGTAATAGGAACATAACTAGGTTCAACATGTGGTGAGTCACTCTTGTTAGGAGGATCGTCATGGTTTGTATCATCTAAGCTCATGGAGGAGGAAAACAATAAATTCAACTCATTGTGTACTTCTTCTTCAATCTTAGCAATCTCATGATCATCATCATCATCTAAGTTAATCATAATGGGAGGCCTAATGATGATTCCCATTGAAGTTTCATGTTGTTTTGGTGAAGGTGGAGAATCATCATGCTTTCTCTCAATTGGTGTTTGATTTTGATTTTCTATTTTGTTCTTTTCTTCTAACTAACAAGAAATAGCATGATGTCTATGCCTATGCTATTTAGCATTTCTATTTCTTCTTGCATTATTTTCAAGTTGTGATTATGTAGGAGTGGGTTTATCAACCATTGGTTGCTTTTCTTTCCACAAGGGAGGAACAAAAGGAACCATGGAAGGTTGTTCAACCACTTTCTCTTTAGCTTTGTAAACTTGTTTGATCTTAAGAGGAAAAATGAGACTTATATGGTTATCTCTTGGTCTCTTATAGGAAATAGGTGGAGGATTTTTCATGGATTGGTCTTTGTTACTTGGAAGGGTTTTTGGTTCAATCATGGTTTCATCAATGATAGGAGGCTCAATCATGGGTTGAGGCAAGTTGATATGGGATAATTCTACTATGCGCTTTGCCTTGAACTTTTGATAAGATTTGAAAAATATTTCCTCACGAGGCTTAATAGGCTCCATGGGTTTGGGCCGAAAGAAATCCAATGAAAAATTCTCATGAGAAGACACACGATTAAATCCACTACGATGCATAGTAAAGATGTTATTGCCAAATGAAAATTTTAAGCATTTATGTGCTACCAACGAGACAAAATTCATTGATCATAGACATGGAGCCAAGCTTTACATGAAATTGGTCTGATGATGAGATGAATGGAAAATGAGACATTCAATTGTTTCAGCCCAAATTTTAAAGGAAGAATGATTGAACCTATCATAGGGCAAGCAAAACCATTGTGTTTTAATCCATTTTTTTGGTTGTTCATAATAATCTTGATAAAGTTCATGCACAAATAATAATTCCTCAATGATCACATTCTCTACACAATGGGATCAATTAATATCCCATTGGTAGGCTTGTCATCGATTATTTTAGTGATGTAAATAGGACCATGAGGTGCATGTTTGATTATGTCATTCTATGTGAAATCAATGTCAAAAGATATTTTGGTTTGGCCCTTACGAGGTTGAACGTCAATGAAGTTGACCATATTATTGTATTTCATATTATCAATTCATTTTATCATTAGTCATGTCAAAATCCATCACATAATTCTTGGCATCATCATATTTTACAAAAGAGATGTTATGCTTTGGCATGGGATTAGTGAAAAATTGTACATTTTGGTTGGGTGGGCCAACAGACTTATTTCCTTGATCATTAGCACCACCAATATGGATGTGATTAGAATCAATGAGGTCTTGCACAATGTTTTTATGACACTTACAATATTACATATCATGTCCATTTTTTTGATGATAATGGAAAAAGGCATTGGCATTATAGTTTGGAGGTAAAGGCTTAGTGGTATCAAGGGATCTAATGGGAGGTAAGGTAATCAGGTTCTTACCCAAAAGCTATAACATGATAGAATGGAGGGTACCATGTAATGAGGTAAATTGTCTATTACACTCTCTAAATTGATATGGATTTTTTTTTTTTCTTGTAGCCACTTGAGACTCAACATGTTGACTTGTTTGGGGTGGATTTATCTATATAACGAACTTATTGTGTGAAATGAAAGGAAATATGGTTAGAGGAAATGTTATGAAAGGAGGGTTCACCAAAAAGACCTATTTCCCTAATTTCATTCAAAGAAATGAGATCTAAAACAATGAAGTGACTAACAACCAAAAAGGTGAGTCAAATAAAGGTATGAATAACAAATTTCCTATCTATGCAAGGACAAGGGTAAAATCTCAAATAAAAATTTAAAGAGAACTATCAAAACCATCAAACAAACTCCAAAATGCAAGATAGGAAAATCTATCCAAATGAAGAACAGTAATCAAATATGACATTAACAACAATCAAAAGGAAGATTTGGAAATGGGAAAATAAAGTGTACCTTTCATCAAAATTCACCTTTCGAATCTCATTGAGGACTCATTCACCCTATGGCGAATGGATCTTGGCTAGGGTTCCTAAAAATTATTTTTAGATTCTCATTTGTTGTGTCTGCACTTCTAGATTCTTGATTCCCACTTTCAGACAACCAAAAATAAATCATGTAGAGGAGTTTCCGTGATATAAAAACTTTGCAACTTTATTCAATTTTTCTCTTCAAATAATCTTCAACCTAAAATCTTCAATCACGCATCAAAGAGAGAAAAATGCTCTTTTTTAGGTGAATGGGGGTTTTCCTTGGTCAAACCCCATTTTGGTAATTAAACCTTGAAATGAAATAGAAAGGCATGAAGGAATGATGAATGAACAACTTCATGTAACAACTCACCAAACCTTATTTGAACCTTGGATTGTAGATTTGTAATTAGCATGAATTGAGTTCAATGGATGTAGATCATGATCATGAAACTTTTCTTGAAACAATGTCCTTGAATACTGCATAGATCTTGAATATTACATCACCATATTAGCTCAAACAACATGCATGATGCAAGAAATATTTGACATGATAATGGAATCTTGATCGCTGCAATAATCTTCAATAAATCTACCTTTGAATGCCTTGAAAATTCTCTTGAATTCTCTTGATCTCATAAGCTATTAGGACTTGAACACTTGAAAATATAGAATGAAATTAGTTAAATAACCTCTTATATATACATATCTTAACATTAATTCCCAAAATTCAAATATCACAAGCTGAAATCTAAATATACATTTGAAATCATTGAAAAACTGCCAAAAACATAATTTGAATTTAGGTCCTAGGTCCTAGGCCACTCACCTAGGACACACATTACTCAATGTTAAACCTTATGTTAAGGCATTTATGAATGTCGTGTTTTATCCCTCGAAATTTGCAATTAATTAGGCTTGGATTTGAATTAAAGGGGACAATTAAGACAAATCAACCTCAATTAATTAAGGAAGCCCTAGATTAGTCTGAAAGTGTAAAGATAGACCTTACAACACAAAAAACAAGGCACAATTAAGTCCATTTTAATTAAAACAGTCCCTAAACTTAATGTGAATATGTAAAAAATATTACAACACTAAATTAAGGCATCATTAAGCTCATTTATTAATTAATTATTCATTCATTCCCAAATTACGTGTGAAAAAGGAGTACTTTTACTTACACTACATTTAGCCCCTACTTTAGTGTGAGGATGAGTGCAAGTGAAAACTCACACTAAAGTAGACATTCAAGACACTTATGTATGCATCAATGACAGAGATACGCAATCATACACCATTAAAGACTAGGAAGATCCATCCTAGACAGTTTGACTCAATGTGGAACACATCTAAGCATTTGGTTCTGCGCTCTCTAGGGTAATGGAACCTCAAGCTCTCTACTAGGTTAGTATCCTAAAAGGTTGGAAAATGACAAAATTGTTGAAATCAAGGGAACACTGAGAGGGGGGTGAATCAGTGTTCAGAAAATCTTAACTTTATCAATCTGAAACTCAAAACCATTTCAACATTGCATTAATGAAAAGATGTATGCATTCAAAGGAAACATTCATAACACCATGACACATAGAATTTTGTGTGGAAACCCTGTTAGGGGAAAAACCATGGTGGAGGTTAATCCATAATTTGAGTACTCAAATATAATTGTTTACAAAAGAGAATGCACTTGCATTCAGGCACACTTCCTAGAGCTCACTACTCAAAGAGAAAGGCTTAGTACCTTACAGAATTCAGATTAAGACCATCTGAAGGGTGAACTAAGATAGTAGCATCTATTTATGCCAAGTTACAGTTCTGGTGAAGCTCATAGATTCGATTCTGGATCTTCTTTTTTATTTTGCACTTTGCTCTGCTCTGCTCTTTTCAGCTCTTCATATATTTGCACTTCATATATTCACACTACCACTCTACTAAATTTTTCACTATATTTGTGCTTCATATATTTGCTACCTTTACACATTTCTCCACATTTCATACACATGAAAATGATAGAACCAATCTCATATATATATCCGCTAACAAGGATTTATTCATCCATCAATCAGCTTCATAAAGTAATATGTTAATTTCATCTTGTTGGCTAGATCCACCACTAAATATTTATGCACATCCTCCAAAGTCGGTTAAGATAAAGAGAGGACCCAAAAAAAACTTAATCGAGCATGAATAATTTTAATTAATTACATCTTATACATCTGTGATTACTATACTTGTTGGGTTGGCCTTCTAGCACAGATAATTAACAAATTAGTGCACCGAATCTTCTAGATCACGTACCAGTGAGTGTGCATCAAAAAAATCCTTCACCAAGATATTGCAAACATCAATAGACCTTCCTCAAAGATTCTCAACTCAAAATATCTATTTGGTAAGGTGTTTAGATCAACTTTTATGTCTGTAATCTGATGCCTTGTTCTTTACTTTGTTTTGTCAGTAGGAACCAAAACTAAACTACCGACCGGATGTAAGACTTAGGATGCCATTTAGGTTTCTTATGTTTCCATCAATGACAATACTTACAAGCCATATGCCAATAATCTCCCCCTTTGGCATTGATGGCAACACTTAGTGAAAAATGACTAAGTGTCAAAATCATTATAGGTATACTGCCAAAAAATTTACTACACTTTCTCCCCCTGATATTTATAAGGAATTCTCTCCCCTTATACTAAATTATTCTCTCCCTATATAGGACATTTTTCATTGCATTCTCTCCCCCTTTAACATCAATGACGACGCATGGATGTCATATGCCAAAAAGACAAAAATTGATGTTGACAGGATAGTGACAAAACATGTGTTCAAAATCCTCAAAGCTTCAAAAATTTCACACATATATGCCAACAGTTCTCCTCCTTTGATCAAAACTTCAAAAATTTGAAAACAGTTTACTGTTATCTTTAGAATATTATCTTATGGTTATTCTTCACTTCCGGAAGGAATTTCTTCCAAGCATCTATTGTAATTCCAATGATAATGATCAAGCTATTGTTCTTGGAAGTATTGTTAACAATTTCAGTTAGAGATTCAGGAATTATAATTGCTTCTTCTAGTTTCTCACTATTCCTCAATATTTCCACCATCTACTCCAACCTGCATTCGTTTAGATCCTTTACCTTCCAAAAAGTATTCACAAGAGCGTTCTTGGAGAGTTGAATTTTTCTGTGTGTTGATTGTAGCTCCCAGATTCTTTTCTTGACAGTGCCATCTAGATCCTGAGATATGTCAAAGCTTTTACGAATTCCATTCAATTTTGTTTCAATCTGATCCAAATTTTCTTTGTAATTGTTGACTGCATGGGGCCAATGGATGCAATAGTTGTAGATGTCAATGGCTGAGTTTATGCATTGCCTTAACTCATTCATTTTCTTCTTCATTTTGGAAAGAGATATTCTGAATTGCTCCTTCAAGTGAGAGATAACTTCACCAGCTTCCTTTTCTTGAGCTTCAAAATTCAATGTTTCTTTATTGCATTCAATCATTTCATCGAGCAAAATATTCTACAAGCTTTCCAATATAATCTTGCATTGCTCAACCTAAGCATTTAACACACTTAGAATGATGTCTTGATCATATGATGGTCTGATGGATCATAACCTAGCTATTTTATGCATTCCACCTTCTCCTTGAATAAGTTGTTGTAGCTTTTCTTTTATCAGATCTTCTTCTTCCTCAATACCTTTTTCTAGTTCAGATTCATTTTTTAGTGGATCCTCAATTTCTTCATCATATTCTTCGTTTGGAATGTCCAAAATTTATTTTCCTTTTCCCTTAATTCTGGGAACTTCTCTTTCCGGAGGGTTGTATTCAATGATTTCCTTTCCTATTTTTTGTCATTTATCAATGCCACCAAAAGAGGAACCAACTTCAATTGATCTTACCGGAAGGGAAATATTGACTGAACCACACTTTTCAAGCACATTCTTAAATAAATTTTCAAATTCTAAATCCCAATTAGCCAAGCTCTTAGAATAAGAGTATATTTGTTTGCATACCGGTTCGTTTGCCTTCCATACCACATTGTCGAGTTTTGGCAAGAAATTCAAGAAATACATTAATAAACATGTAATCAAAGTGTCGAACCTGAAAGGGTAACCTTTCTTCTTTGATAGTTGTACATTCTCCATGAGTTGATCCTTTAACAACCTGCATAGGTCAAAGTCTTGACCTTCAATTATCATCTTGTGAGAAATGTAGACTATGCTAGCCAAAGTGGCTCCTTCTCGATTTCTATAGAATATTTTGTATGTTATTCCATGAGCAATGTACTTTGTAACAAGATTCTTGATTGTAGAAATTATCAAGGCCCTCTGATCTTCGATTATTCAGGTTAGGGTTTCAACCTCTTTGTTTCGGATAGATTTCTTCCTTGGTATATCTCTAACTTTGCAAAATCCAGTTAGATTCTCAATTGCCTCTTTTGAAATGATGTAAGGTTTAAAGTTAAAACATCATCATGTAGTCTACTCAATATGAATTTCATGAATTTCGCATTCTCAAAGTACGGAAACACACTCCGCATATCCAAGTTCCCATGTTTAGCTTCGCTCAATTGCTTTAATTCATTAGGTAGTAACAAATTCCTCATAGACCTAATCTTTGCACTGTTATATTCATCTAGAGTGATCGACCCTTTGATTTGTTTGATTTTCTTATCATATTTAAGTTTTGTAACTGCACACCAAATATTATGAAGAATTTGAGATTAATTTGAAATACTTGATAGATTTTGAGATTTGTCGATGAATCGATTTTATTGCTTCGTAATTCTCCTCCTGAGTGCTCTCCTCCTTCCTTCTTCGATGCAAAGTGACAAATGATGGTTTCAACTTTTATTTTATAGCTCACACACGTGCAATAAATGCATTTTCCCACTAATGTATTTGACTCTAATTTTCGACGAACGTTTTTTGGAATATTGACAATATATTGTTGGATACCGACGAACCACTGAAATAATTTTCGTCGCTAATTTTTCATCACTTTCCTGACTAACTTAAAAATGTCAAAATCATGACTCAAGTTCATCAATTGCCGCCATGAAAAAGGGCCCTAGTGTTCGTCAAAATATCGACGAATATTTTCTTGGTCTAGCGACAAACTATAGCCAGAACATAAGTGGCATGCCTTTGCCAAAGCATCGGATAAAGAACACAAGTCCGTCAAACTTGCGATGAAATAGGTAAGTCATTACAACAAAATTCTTGTCCGACGTATTGTAAATTCATTGGATGCTTTTGTAGGATAATCAAAATTTCAACGAAAGTGCGACGAAAAAGGAAAGTCATTACGACAAAATTTTCGTCGGACGTATTGCAAATTCGTCGGATGCTTTTGGAGGTTCGTCGAAAGTTCGACGAAACAATGCAGTTTAAATATATATATATATATATCCGTTCAAATGAATTACCTCCAGTGAGATTTGGGGCAATATTGCCACTAATAATAAATGACTATTTAATTTTAGGGATCATTTAGCCTTGAATAGCGCTTTTATCTATTGCCATTGATTAGCTTTTTAATCGGATGGTTGTGAGTTGATTTCATGACCTAATACACATGTGCCTTTTCAAAGGCTTATTGAGGCCCGAAATTTCTTTTGGGGCACATGATTAAATATAATCGTGTGGCCCAAAACAAATTTTGTGCCTCAACAAGCCTTTTAAAAGGATTATGCGTATTAGGTGATGGAATGAACTTGTAGTCGTCCAATTTAAAAGCTAATCGATGGTAAAATTTTCAAGTTTCATTTTTCTTATCTCTTGCCGATGAAGATACATAATCTCATTCTATGACCTAATATGCATGTGCCTCAACAAGCCTTTTAAAGGCACATACGTATTAGGTCATGGAATGAACCTACAACCGTTTAATTTAAAAGATAATCGATGGTAATTAAACTACTGAATATTAAACTACACTAGTGGGGCCCAGTTATAATGACATGGGTGACATTGACAATGAAGATGAGCAGCTGAGATTAAACGAGGTTGATTGGACAACATACTAATCTAGTGGAAGATGATGTATGTTATGAACTATTGGCAACAGTGAACGGTGGAGATCAAATAGAGCTTTGATTGGACATCTTTCTGGGAGCTTGGTGCGAATAAGGTAGATTCCCTTCTTGATTCTCTGGAATTACACAAGCGGTGTACATGTGCCTTGGTGGATCTCTCACCATGACAAGTGTTGACATGAATGATGACGGTGCAAAGGTGAGAATGACAAGGCAAGTGTGAACCCCAAGTGGAGTATGAAAGCCTTATCGATGTGAGTGATCATCGGTAGGACACTTAGGAATGTCCCCCTGATACAATGATGAACTTCCAATTGAATGGACAAAGTGACATCTTCAGGACCTTTAAGAAGGTTAGGGCCAAAGTCTCACTCAAAGTGGTGATGGCTATCATGTAATATTAAATGTTTGTATGGGTTTTGGGTTGTAGTTCACTTTGGGTGGCCACCTAGATAAAAGGAGGGTTTTTGACTTGAAGTCATTTTTTGATTGTCATGATGAAAACCTATGTAATGGGTGTCTTTTTTGGGCTATATTTTGAGTTCCACTAGTAAAACAATTTTTTTAGTTTTGTATTGAAATATGCTACAACCGGAGGTTTTCTTCCTGATTCTTCCTCCCGGTATGAATTTTGATTTAGTTTTTGTAATATTTTAGAATAATTATAATAATATAATATAATGTCTATTCCATTTTTTCCAAATATATATATATATATATTAAACTACACACTAGAATCTAATTTTGTGAAAAATGAGCGATTTGGTGAGAAAAATTACCTACAGTGCATCTTGGATATTTAGCTAGTGTACTGAAAAATAGGATTGCAAACCCAAAATTATTCTCACTCTGAAAATTCAATAGAAAAATAGAGAATATTATCCTAGATACTTAGCTCTTAGACAGTCAATAAAATAATACGAGCATGATTATGAATGGTTTTACCTGGTTCCACTCTTGATCTCCATGTTTGAGAGCCTTCTCTTTAAGACCCCATGAATCCACTTTGAACCATTACTACCAAAAGAGATATTAATGTGTAAATAAGGAGCCACATTTAGACAAACTGGTTGTTGATTTCTTCTAAGAAATTTAGAGACTACAAAAAGAAGATACCTGATGGGGATCATGTGGGCTTCCTAAAGAAATCACTACAATATGACCTCGAGAAGCAATGAAATTTTTTGGATTAGATTCAAAGTAAATCCTAATAGCATGACATTGAGGCTCCTCTTCATTAAGTTGATGGTATGAAGAACTAGATACATATCCTCCTTGAGATACATATCATATTGAATAGAAAAAAAAAATGACACAAGCAATCTGAATTGTGAGATATAGCCTCCAAACCCTCCATGGAAACATGAATTTTACCAAATAATCAAAAATTTAAATTTAAGTAATACCCAAGAAAAATAATTCCATACAATGTAGCTACACATGGAACTTACAGATGGGACTGATCTTCAAGTTCTGACTCTCCTTCTTATTCCATTTGAAGAGGACAACCTCTACCCCTTGATTCAGCTATGTAAGTTTAGCATTAACAAATAAAAATATTTTTAGCACAAATCCTCACCCATCTAAACAAGCACCTATAGGACAAGCTCAAAAATCTAATTTTATCATAATCACACAAAGATTAAATCCTTATAATCAATCACAGTAACTAGAAAGTATTAATTGGATCAATAAGAAGAATCAAATAGTAAGGATTGGGCACTATATAAACCACTACTATCACAACTATTGAAACATGCTCAGGTACTAGGTCCTCTCTCCTAGATTAATTTAAGGAAAAAATTATTGTAAACACAATATGTATAGAAGAATATGAATGTAAAGGAAAATGGATATTAGCAAAACATAAATGTAAATAAAAGTAGTGTGAGTAGAAAATGTATCTAAATTGGTCTTGAAAAAATAAAATCATACCCAATTAACATAAAGTTATACTGATCGTGTACTCATTTCCATTATCAATCTTGAAGGTTACTTTGATGCCTTCTGTAGAAACTCTTTGGCCACGAGGCAAGAGAAGGCGGTAAAACCAAGTGTATATTGATGACTTCCTGGCAATAAAAAAGAAACAAGCAACCAATCAACTCTATTAGAACAAAATAATCTTATGAATTGATTTTATTTGTTTTACTGGCTAATAGATAGTGGACCTAGTTCTCTTGAATTGAGATACTAATAAGATGTGTTGACTGGTGATTTTACACTACTGATATTCTGCTTCAATCTCTATAAATTACTTTTGTCTTAAATATATTCAAGATAACTATGCAAAAAAATTCCTTGATCTCTTAGAAATTATGTAGATTATTTTGTTAATACTTCTCCATTTTGATATTTTCTTTCAAAAATTCATAGAAAGATATGTAATACCATATTTGAAACTTACATATTTTAATTTTACTAGTTCTGTAGTTATAGGATATGATTCCAACAATTGTGAAACGCATTGGCAATATGCTGGATGAATGAAGTAAACTATGCAATTGGTAGGTGTAAATCCAAATTCCTTAACCCTTGTCAGCATCCTTCTTGCCTGTTCTAAAACATGTGCTTTGGAACAGGGCATGAAAATCCATCTAAGTATAATGAAATGGAGATTTTTGTCAGATATTATATTACAGTAAGTTGAATGAATGTAAGTAGAGAAATTTTTACATACTTGTAGATGGTACAAAATTTCATGCTTAAGTGGAAGCCTCCCATCAACAACAAGATCCAAATATCCATGTATCTATCTCAATCGAGCCTCTAAACCCTTTAGAGCTGTCAAATTTTTCACTAACCTATTATGCACAAAAGTCAAATTTTAGAGTTATGTCACCACTAAAAACAAAAGAAATAGAGCTTTGAAACCAAATCCACACACAACACAATTTTCATACTGAAAATTTATTACTTTATTTCATCTTTGCATATTGGTTTGATGTTTCAAATGATGCATTTCTTATATTGAAAAGTGCATTATCTTATTGAGCTTCTCTTTGTTTCAAGAATAGTTTAATATTCTCTACTTAACAGAGCCAACCACGTGAAGGTGGAAGCTCATTTTTCCCCTCCCACCACACCCCACTCCCCCCCCCCTTCCCCCATATCACTCTCAATTCCCCATACCCAATCATATAACATTAATCATTCATTCATCCATTAATAACATATAACATTCATTCATTCATCCTGCATTAATAACATATAACATTCATTCATTAACATATAATACTCATTCATTAACGTGTTCACATTCATTCATTCATCCATTAATATCATATAACATTCATTCATTCATCCATTAATAACATATAACATCATTAACATATAGCATTCATTCATTAACATATTCATATTCATTCATTAACATATAACATTCATTCTTTTAGTCTTTACATATTATCAAAAATATGGTTGTCATAATATGATTACAATAATTTTTTTTTTTTTTGCAGCTAAAAAAATCTGAAGTGGAGTATCATTTTATAAATCATTTGTCCCCCCTTCAATTATTCTGATCTCTGCTTGTGATCTTAATGTATGCCTAGTTGTGTACTCACAATATGGACGTTGCTGCAAGGGGGGGTCTGCTACAATAGCAAATAAATGTTAAATTGATATGTTTTATTATTATTGTTACAAGTATTTCATTAATTAAAAGAACATTAGAGTGGTGCTCTTTACCTAATGGGGCCACATCATGCTCCTGATCTTGTCTTATAGCCTCATGCTCAACATGTTTAACACCCTCTAAATCCTGATTTGGAGTTGAAACACGAAAGGTTACATTAATTAATACACCAGTTGTAATTAAATATTTTTAAAAGAGCATTAGAGTGGTCCTCTTTACCTGATGGGGCCACATCATGTTCCTAATCTTGTCTAGCCTGATCATGCTTAACATGTTGATCATGCTCTACATGCTCTAAAGTTGAAACACAAAAGGTTACATTAATTAATACACCAAATACAATTAAAGATGTTTAATTGTATTAATCCATACTGCATTTTGTATAGCACATGAATACATCCAGTACTGGGATGCACACCATGACCTTCATCTGTAGGTTGTGCTCCACCATCACTAGGTTGCATTCCAATGTCATGTGCAATATTATCATTGCTTGTCTGTTTAAAAAAAATAGGCACATAATTACTTTATGGTGGAAATTAATATTGAATAGATTACACAAGTATTCAATTTTAAATAAATTTTATTGAGTTTATTTACCTGTGTGTCGAATGTAGTGGAAGATTGTGTTTGCTCAGTCAAGACTCTTAGGTGTTCAGCTTGGGCTCCATAGCCTTGTTGGAAGGAAATCTTCAGGTCCTCTTCTGTGGGCACTCTATTGAATTTAGAGCCCTACATTTTTGCATAAGATTATGAATTTTTCTTCTATGGTGATATAAAACCAAAATTGTTTGCAATTTATTATTTGGATGCAATATTTCATTTATTGATACTTACAATTCATGCGGCTAATTTCATATAATCACCAGAGCCAATTTTGTGTTGCCCGTGTTTTTCTATTCTTTCCTTTGTTTCCTTCGATGTGTCGAGCAACCTATGAAAAGTTTGAAATACGTTAGATTATGTAAAAAGAAAGATTAATCAATATATAATTACATTGTTGATAGTATCACATACCTTCCTTGGCTTGGTGGTGTCTTTCCTTTTTTCTTTTCAACCTTCTCCTTTCCATCTGACACCAAGTCCTTCCACTCCCTCTCTAGAATCATGGGGGGATGCTCATACTTTTTTTTTTTTCTCTAAATGTGACCTATATTGGTCCCTCACATACTTTAGATAGGTACCAGCTTTCTTAAGGACCTTGGTTCGGTTGAATGTTTTATCACTGAACAACACAACTAATTGGTTAATGAGCTCATCTTTTAAATCTTGATTTTGGGCATTCCACCATGTACGTATGGTGGGCCCAAAGAGCTCCAATGTAATATCACTTAGATGTTTATTAAAAACATCATTTCCTACAAAATGATCATGGGATTAGTCTAAAAAGAGTGATCAATAAGTAAATTTCAATTGGATTATATATAATAATTATTAAAACATTTTAAAGTACATGGGACCTTCTCTATCTTTATGGGAATGAAATCCTCGATCACCACAAATGTGATCGGAAATGTTCTCGTACTAGTAATATGGGAAGATCCAGGAAATGTTGCTAAAACATCACTAGTACTAGTGGCCTCTACATCCTCAGCTACATGTCCTAACGCATGTTCTGGCATGTGTTTGTTGCCAAAGGGTGCACTACCGGATGCCTGCATGGTATGTGTTTCTGACATTTTAGTCGACAATATAGGCACGGATGATGGGGTTAGATGATGTGATGTATGCATAGGAAGACCAAGATTGACACTTGTACCAACCCCTACTCCCTAGGCAGCACTTGCAGTACCCTAATCATGACCAGAAGCATCATGAGGACGCAAATAATCCGATAAAAACAACACATATTTTAGTTCATGACATAAAAAAGTATAAAATATAAAACCATGAATGAACTTATGTTATAATTAAAGATCTCATGACAGCTTACTTGCAAGTTTTGTGCTCTCTCTGTCAATATTTTAACCCTTTCTTTTATTTTATCTATTTGAGGCACTATGAATATCAATTGAAGGATTTCTTCATTGCATTTTTTTGGGTTTTCCTCATCATATCCATAGGGTTTGTGGAATATGTAATTTCATCATCGCATAATAGTGATTGCACCTCCCTATGGATGCTCTCCTCTACTAGTTTTGGTGTCTTTCCCCGATCATCCGACTATGACAAGAATATTAAAAACATTATCAAAATTAACCCAATAAACTTATGAAAAAAACATAATAATAAAACATTTTTCTCATATCTAATCTGTACAATTACAATGAGGTAAACATATCGGGTAGAAGCGCCTAAAGATCCATTGTGATATGAGCTCTAGGTTGAAGCCTTCCCCGTATGATCAATGTCCCATTGTGACAAAAATTAAATATAAAAAACATTACCGAAATGAAACCAATAGACTTATGAAAAAAAACATAATAAAAAAATGGTAAATTGGAGTTATTAATTGGAGGTTGGGTAAAATGGTATATAGTATGTACCACCCTCATAGTAATTGTGTTTGTATCTAAGCGATTTAAGTTGTAATCAATTAGAAACACTTCCCCTACAATTATTGATTTATCGCACATACAAATACATGGTTTCCCTCGCATGCCTCGAATATGCAATTGGGTTGCTTATTTGTTGACCCAGGTCGTGTAATGTTTATAAACCCTACAATATTCCTGGATGCTTTTGGCCTTCCATCAATGTAAATAGCCACTCCTTTATTTTGATCCTTATCTTTTAGCTGTATATAATTTGCTGACAATGCATACCTACGCATACTTTGTGTATATTGAACCAGTTGCATCCAATCTTTGTAACTGTAATAGGGTCTGACGTACTCCATCAATTCAGTAACTTTTTTGTAACAGATCTTTATGTTATCTATGCAAAATAGGCCCAAACCATGTAATGAAAATGATTCTATGCGATATATCCTCTCGTTGACACAAAAATTAGTGTTTATTGGAGGAAGTTCCTCGGGTACCCATTGTTTTCGTAGATGTGTGTACCTCAAGGGAACCTCGATGTCGCCTATTCTCTCATCATTATAAGAACATGACCCCCCTTCAACCAAAAAAAATTCCATGCATTTACGGAATTTTCTTCTAATATTTTTACCTCTAGTTGATCTCCCTCTTTTAGACCTACTACATGTCTCACTTTCCTCTTCTCTTCCTAAATTTCCCTCACTCGAGGAAGACGGATTTGAAAAAAAACTATTTGGTGGTACCTGCACTCATAAGGATGTTGGATGAATTTCTTTCATGGTGATTTGATCCTAAGGTGACATTATGATTAATCTATCATTTCATCGATAGAATTTGACAGGTTATAAGGTAATCAAGTCTTGATAGATTGCAAGTTATTGTTACTACCATCCAAATGTGTTCATCACAAATCAAATCTACTTAATGTTTTAACTCCCAAACTTTGTAACAAGTGTTAAATGTGACTATGGTCCACCAGTTACACAACCAAGGCCTCAAATTTATTCTCTAATTTTAATCAAAGGACTTTTTCTCTTCATTCAATTAAATAAACTTGAAGGGAAACACCACCAAGTGGATTTTTGGACACCTACATGACTAAAAATAGCAACAAATTTACATTTAATTTCCATATGTCTAAATGGTTAATGGGGAGGGAGTGTGTACTAGGCCTAGTTTAGTCGTCATAAGTTTATGCTTTGGCAATAAAAATTGTTTAAGTCATCTTAAATCTTCCTATTTCTAATTGCTAGGAGACTTTTGGTATGTTTTAAGGTAGGATGAGTTGTCGCATCAATGTTCTAGTTCTCTATAACAAGGTTTCAACATCTTCAAATAGTGAAAGTTAGTGCTCATAGTCATTTGAAACAACAACATTTTGATTATGTATGATTGTAGGATTTGATAATTTAAAATAATTTGCTACCCAACAAACTTAAAGTTAAAAGAAACTTTTTCAGTTTAAGGGATTAGCACTTTCTTTCATCTTTTCATATTGGTTTAATGCTTCAAATGGTGAATTTATTATCCCACTTCTATCATATTGTATTCCCATACCATTGAAATTGTTGCAATTGTTGGAGGAGTTGATACCAAAATTTAATATCAAATACCACGTTCTTGAAGCAATTTTGTGTGTTTTTACTATTTTTCTGAAGTTATTTTGTGTTGTATGGATCCATACAAGCTTGAAATGCTCTGAGATCATTGGTGTAGATAAATATATGTGTTCCCTTTCATTTTCATTTGTTTTTAAGTGCTAAACCAATGTTTTATGGGAGAAAACAATCAAATGTAAGGACTGCCCTATTTTGCTTGTGTAAGGGTTTGAGGGCTAAATAGAAATGACATCCACCAATCCACCCATTGTCTTGGAACTGTAACTCGGTGGATTGGTGTGCAACATGTTATGATAGAGGTTCACTGCATTTAGGGGTCTATTAAAGAAAGAAACTTGGCATTGAATTGAAGCCCTAGGGTTAATAGGGGAAATTTTCTTGTGAATTTGTGGTTGTTAAGTCAGGGTTTATCAATTTGATGGATATCTTGGTAGAGTCATGGTGACACCATTTGATGGTCCAATCTCTACTTCGAAACAAAAATATCTCTAACAACTCTAAGAGCTATAATGGGATGGAATTAAAGGAACCTTCATATGAAGGATCTTCTAATGAAGGACCTTTGAATTAAGGTCTTCATTTGAAGGTCCTTCATGCAAAGATTCCTTTTATAAAGCATTTTGGACATGAAATATTTAAAATAAAAAATACCTTCATTTGAAAGTCTTGACAAGGCATCATTTTTTAATGAAGTTTCTTCATTCAAAGGTCATGATGACATCACCTTCAAATGAAGGTTCTTCATTCAACTGGTATTTTGTAATTTTGAAATTTTGGGATTATGTTTTTGCCTCATCCCACAAGTGGGACACACTATTGTGCAATCACTCATTAACAAAGAGATGAATGTGTGATAATAATTTAGGGTTAAAAATAAATCCATTTGAGCCTTTTATAAATGAAAGGACATTTGATGCAATCATATGCCTTGTCAAAGTTCTAACTTAATAGTAAAGGCATCATGAGTAGTTTGTTGGGACCATTCAACAATCTTTGATGCAAGGATTGAATTTTCTAGAATGTATCTACTATCAAGAAATCCAATTTTTTTACCTATATGACTATATCTCAAGCAATAGGTTTAATTGTGATGGAAATGATATTGACAAATATTTTGTAATCTAGGTGTTGAGAAGCATAATTGGCCACCATCCTAGGAAATATTCTTCATTCTCACTTTTAGGTGTTAAAATTTAACAATACCTTGATTTATGAAAGAGCCCAAAGAGCCTTTCTCCATGGTATCCAAGTACACATAGTAGTAGTCTTCTCTTATACGGTTGTACATGATTTAAAGAAATTAGCTAGGAATTATTCATTTAACCTAAGGTTTTCTCATAATGCCATCATTGGAAAAGTATGATCAAATTCTTCTATTATGAAGAATTGGTCTATGTGCCTCTAGTAATCACTATAAACTTTTTGTAAGGTTAAAATGACTAATTGCATTAGGTAGGAGAGAATCAACTTTGAGTTCTTCAAATATTAGATTCCTCCATTCATAATTTTTAAGGGTTGTGTGTGGAGGAGGTTATCACTACCAAGAAGGGAGGAGACCTTTCCTTGCATATGTTTGTGGTGGAGGTATTAAAGAAGAATTATATGCCTCTATTTCCATCCATTAGATCTAGCTTAGCCTAGTATATACTTGGGCTCCTTTACCCCTATAAACTTCAATTTATTTGAGTTTATGTTATGTAAGTGTAATTCCATGCTATGTTGAAATATAAGAGGTGGAGGAGGCCAAAAGGAAATAACCCCTTTTTAGTTGTACCTTCAAATTTTTTCTTATTTTTTATGTTTTTAGCAACTTTGTGGACATAATATTTGAGGTAGGTTGTACAACAAAGAATAACATGTTCCCACCAACAACCAAGATGTGGGTAGATTATGGGAGTTTTTCCAAGACCTAAGGCTAGTCCATAAAAATGTGAAAGACTAAACTATTTTATTTTTTTTGTCTTTATCTTATGCCATTTTACGAGAATGGGGGTGCCAATGTATGAGAAGATATTTGGAAACTAGGCATGAAAATTTCAGGTTAAAGAGAATGGGGGTGCCAAACTTACAGTACTCATTGTCCCTTGGTCGTCTATTTTCCTCGAGTGCCCTCAACCTCATCCTTGGCGTTGGTATTGACCTTGTTTTCACTCCTCCATACTCTTCCTCGGCGTTGGTATTGACCTTGTTTTCACTCCTCCAAACTCTTTGTCAGCGTTGGTATTGACCTTCTTTTAACTCCAAAATCTTCCTCGATGTTGGTATTGACCTTTTTTTCACTCCTTCAAACTCTTCCTCGACACTAGTATTGACCTTTCACTTCTCCAATTTGATGAGCTACAACCTGATTTTGTTAGGTTTTAGAGTATGTTAATTATATTTAAAATTATGGCGCCATTTAGCAAGTTTTAGAGTATGTTAATTATATTTAAAATTATGGCACCATTTAGCTAGGTTTTAATATTCTACGATATAGTTAAGTATATATTGGCTATATTTTACATAATAAATAATATAACTAATCGACTTATTATAATTATATATTATATTCTTTAATAAAATTATTAAATACATATAAAATTATGATAATTAATAATTAGCAATAAGTATATTTTTATATAATACAATATATAATAAATATAATATATATTTAATAAAATAGTTATTTTAGATTAAATTATATATAATATAATTATATTTATTATTATATAAAAGTATATATTGGCTTTTAGCTGATATTTTAGAGGATTTTACCATTACACTACATATGGTTTACCATTAAATGGCAGTTGAAACTTGTTTTCCAATGACACAATAGTGGTTTCTAGGCATGAGAGTTGTTTCAATCTCAAATCTCACAATATATGTAGCCTATTAGCTAATACAAAGAGAGATAGAAACTAAAAAGATAGAGAATGAGAGAAAGAGATGAACTTAGATAGATAGGGAGAGAGAGAGAGAGAGAGAGAGAGAGAGAGTATGAGAGAGAGAAATATAAGAGATACAAAGGAAAAGAGAGAGAGGTAAAATTCAATACCATTGGCCTAACAATGCTTCATTGGTAGAACCCCCATCACAATCCCACTAATAGCCCGATGAAAATAGCTCACAACCTAGTATCGGTGTAACAATGCTCTATCGGGCTGACTCCTAAGGTGCTCTCCCAATACACCAATAGAGTAAATTTGTCAACAAAAGTAACCATGAATTATAACCATGGGCATGAATTATCGAATTTTATCAATAATCACAAAAATAAACCACACTTTGATTTTATGAACAATGCAAATTGTAGAAATTTGTGTGACAAGATCCATATTATAGCCTACATTCACATTGCATCCATAAACAAATTTGAAATTCCATAGTGATGTAGTCCTTCCCCCATTCCTAAAAAAATTTAATACCATCAGCCTAACAATGCTTCATCAGTGAAATCCCCATCACAGTCACGTCGATGGCCCGATGAAAATAGCTCACAACCTAGTATTGGTGTAACAATACTCTATCGGGCCGACTCCTAAGGTGTTCTCCTGATATACTAAAAGATTCAAGTTGTCAAAAAAAGTAGCCATGAATTATAACCATGGGCATGATTTATCAAATTTTATCAATAATCACAAAAATATACCACACTTTGAGTTTATGAACAATACAAATTGTAGAAATTTGTGTGACAAGATCCATATTATAGCCTCCATTCACATTGCATCCATAAAAAAATTTGAAATTTTGTAGTGATGTAGTCCTTCCCTCATTGCTAACAAAATTCAATACCATCGGCCTAACAATGCTTCATCGGTGGAACCCCCATCACAGTCTCACCGATGGCCTGATGAAAATAGCTCACAACCTAGTATCAGTGTAAAAATACTCTATCGGGTTGACTCCTAAGGTGCTCTCCTGATATACCAATAGAGTCAATTTGTCAACAAAAGTAACCATGAATTATAACCATGGGCATGAATTATTGAATGCATAAAGTATATCGGGGGAACTATGGTGCATTGGGGAAACATTATTTGGCATCCCACTAATAGAACGAAGGATAGGTTTCCATCGGTAGAGAGGGTGGCTATTTTTGAATGAAACATCTTAGGTCTACAAGTTGTAATTGTGACTAGCTAAATGGAAAGAAAATTAGAAAATTGTAACCAACATTTAAGTGGAAATAATTAAAAGTAACCACACTTTTTGCATGGTTGAACCAATTTAAAAATTCATCCAAAGGTGACAGTAAGAAAATTAAAATGCACCTATATGAAATATTTAGTCTAAGAGCCAAATTTGGATGGCAAAGTTAGTAAGAAGTAGTGTCAAAAGTGGAAATTTAATCATGAAATCATGGCTAATAGAGCATACAAAATATATTGGAAAAATCAAGAGAACTTATATCTACACATAAAAACACTCAAAATAATAATTATATCATACAGTTAATTTGGGAATATATTACAATATCGCTTTTACAAAGCCTTTCAAATATACCTTCCTATTTGAACTACTATCTTATAAGAATATAACTAATTATTTAATAACAAAAATAAACAAGTTAGTAAGGTGAATATATTAATGTTAATCTTAATATTCCAACACTCTCCCTTAAGTTTTACATTCCACACAACAAAACATGTTGATTGAAACAAACAAATATATATTATTTAGAATCTTTTTATTTAAAAAATAAATCATGAACCAAGTGTAACTCCATCAAGTTACCTCATAACCTTCAGAATGATGTAGCTCTCGAGTTGAATTCTTGAGCTCATGGACTACCATCTCCCTAAAATTTTGAATCACAAATCCCTTAAACTAGTGGATAATAATCCATTGCTCCATCAAGTTATCTCATGACCCTTGGAAGGGTATAATTCCCTAGACCCACACAATCTCAAACTATCTAGGCAACAATACATATTGAGTTCACTAGATCCCTATCTATTTTCAAAAAATAAACTTCACAACATATGCATTCTTCAATTATTTCAACATAAAAAAGGAAAGAAAAACTAAAATATGATTCTCATACAAAGACCCAACTATGAGTGAGAAGTTGACTCGAGATGATAAAAATATTCCACCTCTAATAATGAAGGCTCAAATAAGTATCAATCCAAGTAGTCTATTTAAAATAATAATCTTCAACAAAAGGATTATCTAGGAGGTCCTCATCCACAACATAATCCTCAACATAGGCTAAGCTAACATCACTTGATTTTTCTTTAAGTTATCCCTCAAGAACATCATTGGCTCGAGTTATACAAGTCCACACTGTGTGATCCTTTTTCTTACAATAGTAACATTCATTTTTATTTTTTAATTATTATTACCTCATGAGTTTAATACATTCTCATGTTGAGTATCAACTTTTAAATCTTTTCCATTCTTCTTTTTTCTTCTCCTAATAGGGCCAAAATCACATCTTCTTGTGTTTGAGACGTTATTGGACTAAGCATAGAAATAACATTGTTGTATTTTTAAACTATTTAATAAAATATTCTTAGCATCTTCATCATCTAATAGAGCCTTGAATTCTACCAATTTTTTAATGAGAGATCTCAAATTTCTTATGTGATTTGACATAGTGGTTATGTAACACGCCTCTATTTTTCTCTTACGATAGATTATGATGCTTTATTATTTTATCGTTTCCTATAAAGAGACATGGATTATGTGTGTGATGAGATGTATTTTACTTGATGTTATACATGACATGCTATGATTAATAATAATGTTGGTTTATTATAACGTGGTTATTGCTCACGAGTTTTATTAATGATGGAAGTGTCAGCTTCGTGATACTGTATTGGTGAAGGGGACGAGATTGCATCACTCGCTTGCGAGCGCCCTGTGATTTCGTGATTTCATGATTTCCTCTTCGCAATGTGTTTTATGATGATTTTATATACATGTGCTATTGGTGCCTTGGATACAGGTTTTCAAGTATATGACATCGACTCCACCCAGTTTCACAGGTTTGAGCGTGTCGACCCAATAGTATGTTGATTGGGAGATAGTAGCTAGGTTACTTGTGTAAGGTCTACACCCTAGCCATAGTGTGTCGTCAGTCATTGTTTGGTGTGTCTCTGTTTACCTTGTTTATTTTTATTTAATTATACAAGTTTTATGTTTTGAAAATAAATGTTAAACTATGCTTTAAATGATTTTAGTATTTATTTAATGAAACTTAAATAATATTGTTGGAAGCTTTTATTTTATTTTATTAATTTAATTTATTTAGTAAATTAATTTTATCCTTGGGGATTAAATTTATTTTATTAAGTAAATAAATTAACTGATTAAATTTATGTATTAAGAAAATAGATTAATTGATTAAATTTAATTAGAAATTTAATTTGTGATTTCAAATTATTGAAAAATGCAAAAAGACTTTGAGAAAATATTTGAGGGTTGTTAAAATATATTTGTTAATTGCCAGCAAGTTGGAGTTAATTAATTAGTATTGTTGGGAAATTAATTCCGAGAGAGAATCTTGGCTTTGGCTTCTTCACGGCAAAGGTGAGGATATTTTTTTGGGAGGTTAAAAATTTGAGAGGAGGATTTTTTCTTGGGGGGGAAAAAATTGGAATGAGATTTTGGATTGTAAGGAAATTGTGAACAATTTGCATTTTTAGATTTGTTTGGGATAGAGTGTTGTGGGGTTGAATTCAATACTATGCTCGATAATTTTTATTGTTTGGAAGAAGTTGTGAAAGCTTTGCTAGAATCTTTGGAAAAGGTTCGGTATCAAAATCTTCAATTACTCCAGAAGCTTCATTGAAACAGGTTCCATTCTTATATTATTGTTTTGGTTTAAATTTTTTAATCGGAATTGTATTACTATAGAAATTGTTGTGTTGGATCTATAGTAAAAAGCTTTATTGGTTTAAGAAAAGAAAAGAAAAATTTAAATTTTTTGTGATTGTCGTGAAGAAATTTAGAGCCTCTGTGGGGATTCTTTTACAATGAAATAAAATCGAAGCAAAACAATAAGGGAATTAGGAAAATTTAATTTAAAGTTTCTGTGTAAAATTGTTGAAATTTCGGTAAGGAAATTGTTTTGATTAATAGCTGTAAAATTTTATTAAATTTTGGTTCTCTGTAGGATTGGTAAATTCCTCTTTGTATAAAAAAATTATGAAGTTTGTGTAAATTTTCTTTTAGAAATGAAAACCCTTTGTGGTTGTTTTGGGTATTTACTCTTTTTTGAAATTTTAAGAAACCCCAATGGGTGAATCCCTTTGTTGAAAATCTTTCTATAGAATCTCATTGTGAATTATTTTTCTCAAATTAAATCAAATTTTGATAAGTTTATATATGTATAGGAGAATATATATAATATATTGAAATGGAATTTGTATATATATATTGAAATAAAATTTAGTTTGTTTTATTGAAAATCCTTTTCCAAAATTCGTCGTACTCGAATTCATTCATTGTGGTGTTTAATGTGGTTTGATTTTTTTAAATAAGGGGTTGTGTGGGGAGTCCCCACCGCCACTCCCCCCAAAGGGAGGCAAACGGTGGTAACTTCACTGTCACTTCCCCTAAGGGAAGCAGGCAGTGGAGCTCCCACTATCGCACCTCTCTATGGGGGAGGGTCGAAGACAATAGGCCCCTCTCCTCATGTACTTATGCCGAATTTCATTTCAAGGTCTGCGACTTGTACAATTCCGTATGTCCATTAAGGCTACTCAGATGTCAATGTTTTAAGTGTTTTTTTTCTTTAATATGGAAGTATATAAAATATATATATGATATATTGTATATATATATAATATATATATGGGAATCATTTATTGGATGTTTAATCTTGATTAAAGTAATGTATTTTTTGTAAAATATATTGTATATATTTAATATATATATACACAAAATTATATATAATTAAATATATGGATGAATATGGGATGTTTATATATTGCATGTTTATATATTTTTAAATGTATATTTATTGAGTTCTAAATAATTGGTTGCATGCATTGAATAATTAAAGATTTAGAATGAACAATTTATTTTAATGATGCAATATATTGGAGGAAATTGAATATTCAATTAAATAAAATTAGATTGTTCTTCTGAATATGAAGGGTTTTTTTTTATTAGCTAGTGAATTCGGCAATTTATTTTAAAAGCTTTCTACTGATTGAAAATGGATTTAGTAAATCCAAGCATTAGATTTATTTATCATGTTGAATGCCTTGTTGTAACTATTTCTTCTAGTTGCATGTTGGGAAATGGGTTAAGTGTGTCTTTAATATGTAAGTCTTCCTGAAGTTCTTAATTAGATGGGGGTTGTCATATTGTGAAGTTAGTTGTTTTAGTTTCTTTGGGCAGTGTGTTTTCATCTTCAGTATGTTACCCGGTTTCCACGACCGGGGATGTTTTGTTCCTCCTTTGGATGGAGAGGTTTTTTAATTTGTTTTCTCCTTTGTTGGAGGGGTCTTGTTCCAACTATGGATAGTATGAGATTGAAGCTCGATGGGGGATGGGATATGGAAAGATCTAATGGGTAACTCATGCATCTTGTGTGACACTTCTCCCAAGTCAACTATATGTGGTTTTTGTTAAGTTATGGATTGTGTTAACTGGAAGTAGTGTGACATTTTATTTGTTAGAATCCTATGTTTGGTCGAGTCACTATGAGTCAACCTGAGTCTAGAGGTTGTAGGATGACCATGTATCCTTTTTATTGTCTCCTATCATAGGGGGGTGGGCCTTCGAGTACCACTTGGTTGGGAGGAATGTGCACTCTACGTTGTTGGGTCCCCCTTGATCTTCAGTTCATGTGACAAGGTCTTCTAGTTGGAGAGCTCGTGGATGCCTGTGGTTTCATTCCATTATCTTGATGTATTTTATTTCAATTGGTATTTGTAATTGATTCACTCCTCAGTTGTATTCGAGGAGGAATCTTGTAATTGTGTTAATTAGGTTTGATCTACCTCATTGCAGGAATGAGTATTGTAATCTTCTTGTAAATTAATGTAATTTGGAACTTGTTGTATCATGTTCTATGTGTTGGTTTCTTTAATGATTTGTATGTGTGAGCATTTAAATGTATGGTTTATAATTTAATTAGAAGCTTTATAAGAGTAATTTATGTGCTATGGTTATTAGAAGTAATCTTTATCATGTACCTTAGAGGTTGTCGCGGTAGTGATTTGCATCTTCCTTGTTATTATTGCACTATTTTAAAAAAAACGGTATGCTTCCGCATTGTGTTGCAACTTCCTTTAGAGTTATGTGGCGGGGCATTATAGATTATATCTCTCATTTTGAATCTAAATAGTTGAATTTTTAGGAAAAACTTCACATTAACTATTTTTGCTCCAAATAATGTTCTTTGCTTTAACCAATAATAGGTTATGCATGATATTTTTATTTTCCTTAATATGAAAATATTGATGTAATATTTTACTATTGACAATCCGATATTGCAATTGAAGAAAAACATAGACAATTATATATTTACATCTAATGCAACATCCATTGAAATCTTGTATAGTGTGTATATTAATAAATTTTGTTAATTTTAGGTTTAATTGACTACTACATAATAGTTTATGTGTTGAAAGAATTGTTTCCATTCTTTGTAGTTTTTACATTGGAATAGAAATCATATTTAATTTCACGCCAATATACTTCTTTCATAAAGATATTTGTTTGATTTTTCCTTGTTATTTTCATCTTAAAATTTTTAAAAATGTATTCTATAATATAGAATTATTTTCAAATTGGGACAAAAAGGATTCTAAGAGATGTATTTAATCATAAATTTTACAATCATAAATATCATTTAATTTGTATGTTGTAACTTATATACTTTTAGTTAAAATAAAAATAACTTAAAGTTATAGATACATATAGTTAAATTGGCAAAGTTGTTTGTCCATTTTATTTATTACATCTGTTAATTGAACATATTCTAATATTACACATACACTTTATTAGGATTATATTTTTTCACTGTAAGATTGCCATTGTGAATAGATTTTTGTAAACAAAATCACATCACTTAAGTCTACTCAATTCGCAAAGGTAGACCCACCTAGGTTTGATAGCACCTAAAGAGAAGAAGGTTCAAATCATTTGGCCTTTTTTGTTACCCTACAATGTATCAAGATATTGGAAACCTCTTGATTATTACCTGCATTTTTGAGAGCTAACAGCCTCCAAACCTCCAAATCCACAAAAATATTCCACTTGTACGGCCAAATTCTTGCCAAACCCAAAAACCCTTGTTTTAGGCCAAAATCATGAGGTTTTATTGAATCTCCTACTTCCACAACCTCCCAGACCTCAAAAGCAACTCAGACACAACCCATTAGGTCTTCACATGGATAAAAATTCATAAAATCAGATCTCCCATACATATTTTGTTGAAACCTAGGCTTGAACCTCTCATTTCACATGCTTTTCTTCACAAAACTCTTGAGGACAGAAGCTATACCTTCTTTATTTCTCATCCTACGCCCTATTCATGCATCCTAAAATTACAATAGTATCCATGGGGCCTCTTACACAAGCTACAATAATCACAAAAAGTGTAAGAGCCCCTTTATATCATGTTTGGACTACAAAACCCTCAAAAACAGGGTAACCAGGCTGTATGCAAAGAAATGAATCTTTCTAACTCAAATCAATGCCTTAAGCCCTCAAATCAGATTCAAATCAAAGCTAACACATATATTCACAACATGGAATTGATTTCACATTAAAATATGGCTGTATGTGACCGTACAGTGCTGCAAAACAGGAAAAATACAGAAATTTTGAAGAAAAACACAGATTTTGGAATGTCAAGAGCTTGTAATCTAAATCCTCAACCATCAACAACCTTTACAATGATCAATTTATTCCTTTTAAATTCCTTTACACCTCAACCACCAAACAACCACCTCTACAACTGACTTTTTAATCTTTTATGATCACATGAAACATAAAACACACTAATTTCAAGGTTGTTAACATCACTATTGAAATGTTTTAATTTTTCGACCTTTCAAATGTATTGAAACTCCTAGGACACCTCTAAGAAAATGATAGTGGCTTGATAATAGCCTTATTATTGACATGACACTAACCTTGCACCCTTTTACATGTAAATTCTCCAATTTTCCTTAAAAAGGCTACAAAACTCTTTAGTGCAAGACTCAAACTCCTAACTCAAAACTTCACCTAGAACATGACTAATGGTCTTGAGTGACCTTATTCACAATAAAATATTATTGAAATTCCTAAACCAACCTATTGACCTCCCTAATTATCATTACATCATTAAGCATATAAGATGAGGTGTAGGTGCTCCTGCACCACTACCCCATCCAAAATTTGTTCACATTACACAAAGCCACAATGTTCATCCAAGATAAGCCAATAAAATCCTACCTTATGTGTCCTAGTAATAAAATTGGAGATGATCCTAAAAATGACATTGTGAAGGGTGATTGGTCTAAAAAATGTAAACGACTTTGCAATTATTTCACTACTGTGATCAATGTCTCATGTTTCATGAAATTTCCCAAAACACTATTCATTATGATCATATGGAAATTTATAGGAGAGCTACAATAGTTGTAACATCATGAATTAAAATTAAACATTAAAAATTACATCATGAATTAATTATGTAATGGCACAAAAATTAAAAACATCATGAATTAATTATGTAACCACATAAGTCAAATATAATTCTATCAAGAAATTAATATCAAATAGATAATACAATATAATAACTCATACATTTCAATTTCATTGATCTTCTTCTTCATCCAACTCTTTTGTCTGTATTATCCAATCCAAATTTGACATTGTAAGGATTGGTCATATCATCATCACCATCATTGATATCAGTTTTGATAATGTCATCATCCACACATATATCATCTTCATGAACATTAACTCCTACATCATCATGATCTAGTTCCTCCTCTTTGACGTCTTCATCAAGAACATCATCAACTAACTATTGATCCTGATCATCATCTTCTAATTCTTCAATATCTTCTTCTTCCACCACATTATACTTTACCGACCTTCCTCTTGGATCATGTCTAACAACAAATGACCAACCTGGTTTACCTAGAACCTCTAAGTAAAATACCTACTCACATTGGCTTGGAAGAACATAGGGCTCATTTTCAGCTCGCTCAATCGACCTTGTATTAACCATGGTAAATCCATTATCATGTTCAATAACAGTTCTCTCGGGATCATTTTCATTCAATCATATCCTGTACCATAGGACGACGAACAAAACTAATTTGAAGGACTTTAAGTCACACTCAAGTATATCACCCAAAATCCCATCGTATCGATTTTCTGAGACTTCTGGATGTATGTCGCTTCTAGATGAAACATTAGTCACTTGAAAGACTGTAGTTATCCCATAATCACAAGTTTTCTTCGTGTCATCCAACTTTTTGATTTGAAATTTACAACCATTGCACCACATATCCTTGTGGTGTTTCACTTGCAATATGTCAAAAATGTAAAAATAATTGCAATATCATCAGTTTATAAACATATTTATTCTTGGTCAAATGTATGGAAATAAAAAAATATCAACATATATATATTAATATAATTGAAAATAATTAAATAATATGGGTGATTAATATATTTATACGTACATGTTTATCTCTTAAACCATATGCTAAATCAATTTCCCTTGGTGTAACATTGGAATCTCCATTACAATGAGATTCTTTAACCAATGAACTCACACCTTCCCATGTTAATGCGTGACCATATTGTTGAAATCGTTCAATCCATATCGTCATCCAATCAAAATTGTTTGAGACATATAAATGTAGTGCATCCCACTCTAGACCAACTGTATCAAAAAAATGAAATTCAGAAACAACATATAATTAGTTAATTACCACGGTATACGACCTTAATTTATAATTGATGTATATTGTATATTAATAATTAAATAAGTACAATATACATAAAAAACAAATGTAAAATGTATTCTAGTTAATCTCCATGACCATCTTATAATTACCCTATCACTTTCCTCAATCTACCTTTCCCCGTCAAGTACTCCCCTTCGAATTTGTTAATGGATTTGGGATCCCAAATGTGATCTACATGGTTCTTTGCTACAAACTTAGGAAGATATTTAGTAATGTACACCATGGTCTGGTATACCATATATCCCTCCACCATAGAACCCTCAGGATGTGCTCTTTGTCTAACAAAAGCCTTCAAAAATTTCAAGTGCCTCTCAACCATCCACATTGACCTTGTGTGTATAGGTCCACACAATTCAATCTCCTCAACTTGGTGTATGAGGTAGTGTTCTTGTGCATTGAAAATTTTCAAAGGTAAACACTTTTTCATTTCACACATGTAGTGACCCTCCTGATGATGTTTTTTTTTTTTGTTATGATTTTTTTTAGTTGTTAGTTGCTTAAGACTATGCTATTTTGATGCATAATGTCATGGTTTACATGACCAGTTGTGAATCTCAGTTGATGATACACTTTACTTTATGATGATTAATTTATTTTCATGATGACATATGATTTTCTATAATATTTATGATGGTACTATGATATGATTGATTGTAGATGCTATGTATTATGTCAGTTCGGTGAAGGAGACGGTTTAGCAGTACTCATTTGTGAGTGCCCTGCTACACCATGATTCTTCTTCATAGTGTGTTTGTTGCTATATATATGTTGTTTCATTTGACCGTGCAATGTGATGCTGCTTTCAGGTACAGGCATCGACTCCACCTACTTGTTAGGTCTGAGCATGTCATGGCCCAATGGAATTCATTGAAGGGAGATATTTCTTGTCCTCTGTCATGAACCATCATTCTGAAAATAATGAGTATCATTTTGTTACCCATTTATCTTGTTATTGTGCATCTTTTCATTTTACTCGTTGGTCGTCACATCGTGTTATGTTGTCATATTTTCATAATGTTATGTTTAGATTAATATAATGATTTAATTTATAAGTATTGAATTTAAATATGGTTAATTGCATCAATTGATTAATAATTATGATTGACCTGTTTAAATTTAAAAAGTTATCGAAATAGGATATTATTGTGAAATAAATCAGACATAATTGTTTTGAATGCACAATCTTGATATTTTTGAAAACTAAAACCGTCAGTTGGGATTGAAGTTACGAAATATCTGTGTTTTAAACTTGATGTCTGAAAAGTTGAAACTGGTTGATTAATCACATGCAATCTGAAATTTAAGTGGGTGAATTGTATTTATTTGGGAAATTGGTTTTCAAAGAGAGGGTGGTGGTTATTCTTTTTGTGATCATGCCAATTTTCTAGGAAAGTTATTTCTCTATATTTTCAAGTTGCATGGTTGAAAATTTTGGTAAATCAGAAGAATTTCTCATATGAAGGAGGATTTGTTGCTTAAATGATTAAGTTTTAGCTTGTTCATTCCTCGTATCCCAAAAAAGGATTCCAGGTTTTCTTCTTTTAAATTCTAGGATATTCTTGAATTGAAACATGCAAAGGGGTTTGTGGTAATTTTTTGGTAATACGCTGCAAAATCTTGACTTGGTACCTGCATGCACAATAGAAAACGAAAACATTAATGTCAATTTGATTGAATTATTGAGAAATAAATAAGAAAATAAAATGTTGCAGATCTAGCTATGGAATTATGTATTTTTCAGAATGGATAGAAGATCTAGAAAGCCTAGCTACTCATAATTAGATATTCTTCAGATTATTTGTATTTCCTAAGTGATGAATCTATGGTCTACGATGTTTGACTAGTTTCGATCTTTTGCTCGATCTTAATTCTTTGTTACCTCTATTTTCGCATGATTTTGGCTTGACGCTTTAATGGATTGACGCTTTATACTAATTTCTAAGTAATCTAATTTGTTGAATTTTTTTTCACCTTCTCCGTTGCATGCATCAATTTCTTTTCCCTCAACCGCTGCCAGAAGATAGTTACAGTGGGCTTTTCTTTGTTGGAAATGAATTTTAGATTGAGTTTTCTCATCGTTTGAATGATTGTTTTGGAGTTGCGGTGAAATACCATTGTTCATGCTTACCATGGTTATGCCATCCGACCTGATATGGGATTTGTGCAATTTAGCTCGTTATATCCTTTCACCCACATACCTATGTGTGTGGTTAATCTTTCCATCTAATTTCTTCTTCTTCATATCAGATAATTCAATGAATATGTTATTCTCTCTCTCTTTTAGCAACGCTTGTATTATATGCCTTCATATTTTATTGGGGACCCTTCTTGTTCACCCCATTGGCTACTTAGATTCTTTAGACATCACAGGTTAGTTGTGTGTTAGTATGCTTGTGAAATGCATTTATTTTTTGTCATGTCTACATGCGTAACTCTGTGAGTGAACGTCAATGGTTAGTCACACTATTCGTAGGAAATGAAGGTGCTAGGGATGTTTCTTTTCTACATGAAAACTCGTCAAAAATTTTTGTTGTTAATTGATTCTATTATAATGAATGTAGATGCATGCATGAACTCCAGAGGTCCATTTGTTTGCATGGATTTTTCTAATGGTTAAGTATGAACATGCTTAATGCACAAATTTTAGGTTAAATCATTTCTTCTTGTCTCTTATTTTCTCCCTTTTCAAGTCGGTGATGCCTGGGGAATATTGAAATCTGACATAAATACTCATCTTTGCCTTGTGTTTCTTTGGTTTGATATTTGTATACTCTTGGTGGAGTGGTTTCCTTCTGATAATTTACTTTGCATTTTCCTTGTGATTCTTATACTTTTGTCTTGTCATAATTCTAATTATCAGTAGGGACTTGTATATTTCAGTTATTATTACCTTCCACCTAACTACCCTTACGTGTGGTAACCAATTCGTTATACTCTTGTATGTTTCAGTAACTATATTTGATGCAAATCCTTCCCACTCGCATGTTTCAGTAACTATATTCGTTATGTTGACTCTCCCCTTAACGGTCTACCTAGCCACGTCCACATCCTCTCCCTCATCTATGTCTAGGAGGCATCCTCCTACATAGACACAAAAGGGTATTAGACAAGGTACACTTAAAAACCTATGCAACTAAGCTTAATGGGTACATCATAATCCCAGAGCACCCAGTGTTTAAACCTTGGCTCTAATACCATGTGTAATGCCTCGCCACACAACCCTAGAGGAAGTTTCAACTCACTACAAAAGTGTACTTAATTTTTTTTATTAAAGTGAATTAAACATACATGTTCACCTAAAGATTGACAACCTCCCCTAAGGCTATGTAACCGAGATTACTTAAATTCCCATTAACATACATCATCTAAATTACATTGCATTAAATATCTCAAGTAATGACATTCATTCAACATAAGTAAATACAAGATAAGAATAGATTATCCATCAAATAAATCCATTACATAAACCATTACAAGATTACAATCCTCATTCCCAGAATGAGTCAAAATACATAAGTATAATAATTACAAGAACCACCTCGTAACAACAAGAGGGGTAAATACAACTCATTACAAGAGAATAACAATAGTGCAAGAAAGAAATAAGATCCGCAAGCTATCCAACTGGATGTCTCACTTCCATGAACTAAAGAACAAGGGGGACCCAATGGTTTTGGTGCATGTTCCTCCCAACCTAGTGGTACCCGAAGGCCCACCCCCCATGCTAGGAGATAGTAAAAATGTAACATGGACAAGAAATCTAATACCTCTAACCAAAGGCAGACTCATACTGACACATACTGACTCTACCAAACATATGCATAATATAAATCTAACCCTAACATGGTTACATTGCTTCCAAACATAATAAAATCAAGTGTGCTAAAGAAACCATACACACAACATATACTCGAGGTTATCCTAGATAGAGTGTCATCGTAAGGTGCATCATGAGATCTCCTCTAGGCTATCTTCATAGGCTCCGGTAATCCTGGTGACCTCAACCAAATCCTGGCCCTCATACTCACTCATGCGAAATCAACTACCTTTGGTATGGACAAGATAGTTGACCTTGCCACTCCAGGCCTTCTCACTCACCCCAAGTCTAAACAAGCCCTTGTGTTTGTGAGTGAAGTTAATTTTATCTTGGTTAATGTGAATGCATCCTAGTCATCTAAGTACTTTACTTTAATTATCACTTATTAAAAACACTTTCGAAGGTTACCCGATTTACCTCTTTGGGCTCCGGCCCCTAACAAAAGCCACTCCTCTAATGGATAACACACTACTCAAATCTAGACTCCAAGGGTAACTCAAGTACTATAGAACTGAATAACTCAATCTCTCCTAATCTAGGAGACGACAATACAGAATCCCACTCCAACACTTGGAGGAAAACAAACTCACAAAGTACTACCCAAGGAAAAACGAACACTAACTAACATGGGAATGACCCACATTCACTGGAAGACTTCTCATTGCTTAACACAATTACCCGTTCCCAAGGCATTCACTAAAAGGGAAATAATATAATAATGCATTGATAAAGAACAACACTATGTTTGGATATCTTAAATCCATATTTCTACTTAATGCTTCTTGTAGAAAATAAAATATTATCTTTATAAATCTTCACTAAAACACAATAACTTCATCATTAAAATAAATACTTTCACATTGTAAACCTATCATGCTCGACGAGAATTTGAATTTAATTTAATTGTCTAAAAACATGCATGATTTAATGTGCCAAAACTGATCATCAAATACATATATATATCTACTCTTAAATATATTTATAAAGTAATGTTCCATCAAATTAAACATATATTCACGTAATTTAATTATACACTTAATATTAAAATCATGCTTGCAACTTTTACAACTGGAAAAAAAATAAAAACTTTGTTAAAGAAAAATTACCACTCTGAGTAAAAATCTAATTCTGGAAAAAAAATATATTAATTCTAAAAATACTAATACCTATAAATATATATATATATATAAATACCTATATAAACTATATAATATCTATATATACATTTATATAGTATTCATATATATATATTTTTTTAATATTAAAACTTTACCCATGACTCAATTTTCGAGCTACCTCGAATGATGTACCAATACTCAGTCGCCCGTACGCAAATCAAAATTTACTAAAATATATATAATAAATTTAACAAGTAATAAAAAAAAATACAAAAGATAAAAAGGAGGCCGGATTTCCCCGTACCCGCAAATGCAAGGTACTGTGGGGCGCCGGCGGTACCTTGTACCTACCGGACGCACCCACAGGGGTTACGGTGGGGATCGACGCTGTCATGTGATAGCGCGTCCCCCAAAGGGTGGGCGTGTTGTCTCATGACAGTGTCCCTCCACCAGTACTTGTGGGCGGTGGGTCATACCACTGTCCACTTAGGATTTAAATTTTTTATTATTATTTTTTTGTTAATATTTTTTTTTATATAATGTTTTTATAAAACATAGATACCAACAAAAAAAGGTACCTTCCGCCATTAATATAGTGCAGAATTCGAGAATGAGAATTTCGACAGAACCTTGGCATTTAAATCAAATATTTATCAAATATATATATATATATATATATTATATGCAACTTCATATTATATATATATATACCAAAAATTCCATGACTGGTAAAATTGAGAAAAGTTTTTTTTTTTTTTAAAACAGTAATAAGGAAATTAATTAAATTTTCCAGAATTTCTTCCCAAAATTCAAAAGATGTAATTTTATTTTCCCTCAATCTATTCCTTCAGATTTTGAAAAATTTAAACAAATAACTTTGTACAAAACTAAATTTTGTTTGATTTTCAATGTAGATTTTCTACGGGGTTTGAATTTGAAATACAGATCTGATTGTTTTCAAAAGTAGAATTTCCATATTAAATCCTAATTGTTTGAAGCACATCATAAATTGAATTTCAACAATGAATCTACGGGTTTTTGTTTACTAAATAATTTCCTACAGTAAGTTTATCAAATTTTCACAAACCCTTAAATTGAAAATTGAAATAAACAACAAGTACAAAACCTAGAATATGAAGCTACAAAAGAAGATGAAATTTCTTTGATTGAAGCCTCCTCCAAGATTTTCCTCAACGTGCAATGAATCCAATTCCAAAATCCAAAAATTGTTTCAAACCCTTCTTGTGCAAATTCTTCAAAATTTCCCCAATCCTCTGAAAAATATCAATCCTTCCAAAACTTCTCTCTCCCCAAAAATTGAAAACATGCATTCACATAAAACTAAAATATCTAGTCTAACCCTAATTCCCATTTTGCATGCCAAGTAGAGAATTAGATATTTATTTTCTTTTCTAATTTTCGAAAACCCAAAATTGAATTAAAATACAATTTTCATTCCTTTTCAATTTCTCATGATTTAATTTAATTTAATTTCACCTAATAAATTAATCAATTAATTTTAATTATTTAATAACTAAATTTAACCCTTTTGAGATTAAAATTTAATTAATTAAATAAATTAAAATTTGTTGGTGTAATTAAATATTTTGTACCTTGTCCTAGGTCATAATTACACCTTAGTTAAGTTTACTTAGGGACCACATAGGATTTGTTGGAGAATTCCACCTTTGGTGGACTTATCATGTTATCACTCTATCACCTCCACCTTTCATGGACATATTATGTGATTAGGGTTCCACCTTTTGTGGTGGTTATCACATTATCACCTTTCCACTTTAGGTGGAGTGATAGTTTTTCATTGTTGTCTCATGTCATAAGATTATGACACTTGTCATAATCTTATGCACTCCTATGTTCTCACCTTGGCTATATAACCAAGGGGTCTCTACTACATATGTACACACACACATTGAATCATATCATTGACATTGAATACAGTTTATTCTTGTCATATTATTTTCTCTCTTCTTTATGCTTTCTATTTGGTCCATAGATCTTGGCATCCATAGCCAATTCTAACATGGTATCAGATCATGTTTGATTCTAACATGGTATCAGAGCAGGTTGGGTGCCATTGGAGAGTCTTTTTCTGAAGAGAGGTACCAGATTTGGGGAGGTTCCATTTTTGGCTCTTTATTGCAGGTTTATATCAGAGATTGCTAGAGAAAATATGATCTCACCATTGCGTTCGGAAGGTTTGAGAAAGTCGATTTTTTCTTTTGTTTCGTCCAAATCGGACATACAAGGCCAAATCTAAGAGGGTTTGAAGTTGTATTGTGGTTGCCAGATCCAAAAGGTAGCTGCATTTGTGGAGTATTGTGGATCAAATCCGACCCAGCCATCGCGTCCAGAAGGGCCAAAAACCCTAAGATCGACTGTCCATTCGTCCAAATCGGAGCAAGTCATTTGGTGAGGCAAAAATTTTTTACCCAGAGAGCCGTACGGCCCCCCAGGCATCATAATTATGCGATGAAATTGCAGATTATCACAAGTGTTGCTACTTCGTCCTCATTTTGGGAACTTTGGAAGCTCATAACTTGCTCCTACGGTAACATTTTTGGGTGCCATTTTTTTTGAAAGTGCATAATTTTTCGTTTACTTCTCAGTGGTATGATCAAATTGATCTCATCTTTTACCAAAAATTGTACTTGAATCTGTGGCCTATTTTGGCAATTTGAATGTACCAAAATCAAAGTCCACTTTGCTATTTTTGGCAGTGGCAATTGTAAACGCACTAAGTATAAAGTGCCAAATCAGATACTGCTCTTGGGGTTTCTTGATTGAGTGATTTTGGGGGCTAATCTTTTGCCTTTGTTGGCTTTTGTCTCTTGATTGGTCTATTGTGTGACTAAGTTGAGGAGTTTAATATGGGCATAAAAAAACATCCTGCTATCATAAGGTTAAATCCATGGAACTTTAAGTCTTGGCGAGATGGAATCCTAACACATTGTAGGTGGCTCAATCTTTTGCCATATCTCTATGGACTAGTTCCTAAACCTTCATCAAAATGGAAGAGAGTTGTGTGGGACATAAAAACAAAACATATTGTGGCATTAATTGGTTGTAATATGGATATTGATATACTAATGTCCATTGATGATATTGAGATCCCTCGTGATCTTATGACCAATTTTTGGGAGATGTATGGAGACTTGAATGAACCTCCATTTCCAGAGGATCCTGTTGCAGATTGTCTTGTTCCACTTGTAGAGTTTCGACCTATTGATGATAAAACAGCTGAAACACTTGCTGATTGGGAGGGGTATGGTAGTTTTGATGACACAGAACCTTCTCCTTCTCCTCCTACAGAGACATTTATTGAGACTTCAGTTTCTATGGCTCCTAATATAGATTTAGAGGGTTCATCTTCTTCATCTATGAGTCAACATCTTGAGGCTGAGGATTCTTGTGATCTAGCATTGGTAGATTCATTTACTGTTGTAGTTGATGATACTTGTGATTCCACAGTTTGGGTTCCTTGTGATTCAATGCAATAGGATATACAATGTCTTCTAGATATGGCTACTTTGGATGGCTTCTTGACAGGTATTTCAGACTTGTTTGTGGAGTCTCATCTTGCAGATTTGGGGGACACCATTGATGACATCTATCTTCTCTTTGATGAAGATGCTCCTTCTTTAGTTGTTGCGAGGGAACACTCTGATCCTCTTGTTCATTCTCTACATGATCATTCTTTGCAGTTTGAGATGAGTGTGGATAGTTTTGGACAACATTTGGAGGAGGCTTCTTTTTCTTTGGAGGGGATATCATTCTCTTTGGATCATGTTCTACATTCTTCTCTACTAGATGTTGGATTGTACTCTTTCCAATGCAATTATTCTAAACATTAATCAAATAATAATGCATCTAATAAAATCATATAGCATTGAATCAAGTAAACATGACTCACAAAACAGGACTAATGACACACTAAGGCTAGGGCGTAGACCTGACACATGTTACCTAGCTACTATCTCCCTTTCAACTTAACTATTGGATCGACACGCTCAAACCTGTGAAACCAGGTGGAGTCGATGTCGTGTACCTGCAACCTGAAACCAAGTAAACAACATAATACAGTACATCCAGTATATAATACACATCATGAAGGAGAAATCACGGGTTCACAGGGCGCTCGCAAGCGAGTGATTTGAAACCGTCCTCTTCACCAATCCACTCATCAAAGACTAACATTACATCATAATCAATAATCACATAATAATAATATCTCAAGCTAACTCTACTAACATCAATAATCCATAATGCATGTGAAACAATAGTCAGATAATCCACATCACACAATAATCATTGTCACTCAATAGTAGTGATCAAAACACAAACAACAAGGTGTGTCCAGTATAATAGTAGCTACATCCCAAACATAACATAAAGCAAAACAACAAGAAGCAAAACGGAGGGGTATTACATTCTCCCCCCAAAAGACTAGGCTTACCCTTGGATGCCTACAAACAAGTAGGGATATAACTCCCTCATCCTAACTGCAGCCTCCCAGGTGGATGAAGTATCATCCCTGGGATCCCACTATACTATGACCTGCTCAATATCTCACCCTCGAAGAGCGAACGTTCTGCGCTCCATTACGACCTCGAGCTCCAAAGCCATATGCCCGTCCTCTACCTGTAAATAATTCCAATCAAGGATGTGAGTAACATCTGGATGATAAGGTCAAAGAACTGAAACATGGAAAACGTCATGTATATGTGCAAGACTAGGTGGCAAAGCAAGTCGATAAGCAACTGGACCAATCTTTTTGAGTATCTCGAAAGGTCCAACAAAGTGAGTCACCAACTTAGAACTCTTTCCATATCGGATAGGACTCTTTTGTAGACACACCCACAAAAATACTTTGTCGCCAATAGAAAACTGATGATCCACTCTATGCACATCTGCATACTTCTTTTGCCTATCTTGTGCTACTACCAGGTGCTCTCTAATCCGATCCACTTGCTACTCCATATCCTATAACATCTCAGGTCTTAATAACACTCTATCCTCCAATCGATCCTAACTAAGAGGAGCACGAAAAGGACATCCATACAAGGCCTGAAAAGGTGCCATGCCAATGGAACTCTGGTAACTATTATTATCAGCAAACTCCACTAGATAAAGATAATCCTCCCATCATGTCTGTTGATCCATGACATACATGCATAACATATCTTTGAGGATTTGATTAACCCTCTTTGTCTATCCATCTATCTCATGGTGATATGCTGAACTAAAGTTCAACTGTGTCCCCATAGCATGATGTAATGATGTCCACAAAGTTGATGTAAATACTAGATCCCTATCAGAAATAATTCAACGCGGAATACTGTGCAACCTTACACTATCCTCCATGAACACTCTAGCAACTGATGATGCATTATAGGAAGCACGCATAGGCGAGAAGTGTGCTACCTTCATCAACCTATCGACCATCACCATAATGGCATCATGTTGTCGTGACGAGTTGGGTAAACCAACAATGAAGTCTAATGAGATAATATCCCACTTCCACTCAGGTACAAGGTGCGACTATAGAAGCCTTGCTGGATGTTGGTGTTCAGCCTTCAGCCGCTGACACTCCAAACATCGTGCTACAAAATCTGCAATATCCCTCTTCATCCCTGGCCAGAAATACAACTGGCGTAGATCTACGTGCATCTTCTTCACCCCAGGATGGGCTGAATAAGGTGCATGATGAGCCTCGATCAAAACCAAAGATCGAAGGTCACCTACTGAAGGAACGTAAATACACTCTGAATGCCTAAGTAACCCATCTAACTCAAGTGAATAACCAATAAATCTGCCATCAAGAGGTCTACCTACCTCAATCTCTACTCTCACATCCTGGTACCAACTATCTGCTAGAAGAGTAGCAAGAATCCAACTCCGTAAATCTACCATAAGAGTCATCTCGGAAATCTCATGCCGACGTCTGTTGAGTGCATCAGCTACAACGTTCTCTTTTCCTTGAATATACTTCACCTTGAATTCATACTCACAAAGGAACTCCATCCAATGCCTCTGTCTAGCGTTAAGGTTCAGCTAAGTAAAAATATACTGCAGACTCCTGTGATCACTATGTAGCTCAAACTTGTGCCCAAGTAAAAAGTTTCTCCATCTAGTCAATGCATGGACTACCACCGCTAACTCAAGGTCATGTGTTGGATAATTAAGTTCATGACCCTTAAGCTTACGCGACTCATAAGCTATCACTCTTCCCTCCTACAACAGGATTGCACCTAAGCCCTCTAAAGATGCGTCTGTATATACCACAAAGTCTCCTATGGGATCAGGTATCGCTAAAATTGGTGCACTAGTCAGCTTATCCTTAAGAATCTGAAAAGTCGACTCACACTACTCTGACCATCCAAACCTCTTCCCTTTCCTCTGAAGAGAAGTGATAGGATGACCTATCCTGGAAAAACTTTGCACAAACCTCCTGTAATATCCTGCAAGCCCCATAAAACTACAGATCTTTACCACATTTGTGGGTGTGAGCCAATCTAGAATAGCTTGAATCTTTGAAGGATCCACAGATATTCCCTCTCCTAAGATCACATGATCAAGATACTTGATCTCAGACTTAAAGAACTCACATTTCGACAAGCTGGCGTAAAGTTGGTTTTCTCGCAAACACTGCGGAACCTGTCGCAAATGCTCCTCATGTTCCTCTACTGTCCTGGAATATATCAATATATCATCAAGAAACACAAGAACAAACCTATCAAGGTATGTGTAGAATACTCCATTCATCAAACTCATGAACATAGATGGTGCATTTGTCAACCTGAATGGTACCACAGTGAACTCGTAGTGACCATACCGCGTCTAAAACACCGTCTTATGTATATCTACGTCAAAAATATGGAGTTGATGGTATCTTGACTTAAGGTCTATCTTCGAAAAAATGGTAGCACCTTTGACTTGGTCAAACATGTCATCAATCCTGGGAAGTGGATAATGATTCTTGATCGTTACCTTGTTCAACTGCCGGTAATCAATGCACAACCAAAGTGAACCATCCTTCTTCTTCACGAAGATGATAGGTGCTCCCCAAGGAGAAACACTAGGATGAATAAATCCCTTCTCTAATAACTCCTCCAACTGCAAGCGAAGCTCTTTCAGCTCCTGAGTAGTCATACGGTAAGGTGCTCGTGAAATAGGCTTCGATCCAGGTACTAAATCAATCTTAAATCTATATCTCTCCTCAATGGCATCCCTGGAATATCATCAGGAAAGACATCTATAAAATCCTAAAGAATAGGATGACTATCAAGAGTTACCTTCTCTCCATCTCCTAAACCCAAGTCCTCAACTATAACTGCAAACAACTGACATCCACAACGAACACATCTCCTCAACTGCATAGCTGAGATGATCCTCAAAAATATTGATCTCTAAACTCCTATAATATCCACCTCTCCAATAGATGCATTAATGCACCTAATCGACTTACATCGACAATCAATAACTGCTCGGTGAGCCTCTAACCAGTCCATACCTATAACAACATCATAGGATCCCAATGGTATAACCCGAAGATCTAAGGTAGTGAAAAGTGGTCCAATCTCCAACCTATAGTTAGGTACTACTGAATGCGATGCAACCTTCACACCAGATGCTAACTCTACCTACCACCTATCAGCTTGCCTTATGGCTCCCAGTCTGCAACGTGACATGATTAATGAAGAAAAAAGAATTAGATGCTCCTGAATCAAAAAGAATAGTAACAGGGTTACCTAGTAACATACCATAGGTCTCTACAACGGTACCCTAGTGCTCTGCCTGGCGGTTATCAACTGCTGTGAACACAAAATGTCCTCTACCAGCATCTCCCACTGTCGGCTCTGATGCCGCTGGTCTCTGTGTAAATCCCGATGTGCCCTTCCTGCTAACCACAAGAGAAGCAACCTGTGCCTCTACCATAACCTCTGCCTCCTGTTAGTGCACTAGACTATTGTACACTACCTCCAAAAGTGGACTAGGCACTTTGAGCAGGTTGCTCAGCATTGAAACGCTTCATGCGCCTCCAGTTCCTACTACCCTGTCCTTATTGGAAACCTTTCCATTTTCCCTGAAATGACTGCTGCTGACTGCCCTGTACTGATACCTGTTGAGTCTTAGGAGGCACAGCTCCCTGTGTTTGTCCCCCTCAAGCACTAGTCCCAGCTCCTATACCACTACCAATACTAGCACCTATATGACCTCCCAGTGCCATAGTCAGGTTCTCCTCCACCAGCCATGCCTTCTCCACAGCTATCTCCATAGACTTGGGTTCAAAGACCCGAACACCACCACTGATACGAGTGTTTAAGCCCCTGATGAAATGCTGCACTAGCATTCCCTCATCATCCCCTATTCCTTTGAATTGTTTAAGTTCGTAGAATCGCCTCTCATACTGATCAACTATCATGGCTAGCTGACATATGGCATGGAACTCATCACCTCTACACCGCCGCCAATGATCGGAGAGAAAGCGGGCTCTGAATCTCTCGAGAAAGATCTCCCAAGATACTGTACCCATGTCTATATGGAGCTTTTGCTCCTCTAGCTTCCACCAAGTGGTTGCAAAACCCCAAAGATGAATAACAGTGTACCGCGCTTTGGTGTTACTATCAAATGGGTCCATGGAAAAACATCAGTCAAGACCTATCAACCAAGTTTCAGCCTCAAGACCAGTACCTACTCCATCAAATTGAGGTGGTTGTGATTGAATCAAGTCCCTCATATAGTTCACTGCTAACATATCAAAATGAGCTGTAAATGTCCCAACCACAGGGTTACCTACAGGTACTTCCTGTCGTGGACCTAATAATGTCATAGCCTCCTCAAAGGCTTTGCATGCAGCTTCGACCCTAAGAGGATCTAACTATCCACCACCACCTCTTGGATCATTCTACGAAGCTTGATGCTCCTCCTACTCTGGTATATGTGTCACATGAGGTGGCGAGTCATTCTGACTCTCCCCTTGACCGTCTACCTAGCCACGTCCACATCCTCTCCCTCATCTGCGTCTAGGAGGCATCCTCCTACACAGACACAAAAGGGTATTAGACAAGGTACACTTAAAAACCTACGCAACTAAGCTTAATGGGTACATCATAATCCCAGAGCACCCAATGTTTAAACCTTGGTTCTAATACCATGTGTAATGCCTTGCCACGCAACCCTAGAGGAAGTTTCAACTCACTACAAAAGCGTACTTAATTTTTTTTATTAAAGTGAATTAAACATACATGTTCACCTAAAGATTGACAACCTCCCCTAAGGCTACGTAGTCGGGATTACTTAAATTCCCATTAACATACATCATCTAAATTACATTGCATTAAATATCTCAAGTAATGACATTCATTCAACATAAGTAAATACAAGATAAGAATAGATTATCCATCAAATAAATCCATTACATAAACCATTACAAGATTACAATCCTCATTCCCAGAATGAGTCAAAATATATAAGTATAACAGTTACAAGAACCACCTCGTAACAAGAAGAGTGGTAAATACAACTCATTACAAGAGAATAACAACAGTGCAAGAAAGAAACAAGATCCGCGAGTTGTCCAACTGGATGTCTCGCTTCCATGAACTGAAGAACAAGGGGGACCCAATGGTTTTGGTGCATGTTCCTCCCAACCTAGTGGTACCCGAAGGCCCACCCCCCATGCTAGGAGATAGTAAAAATGCAACATGGACAAGAAATCTACTACCTCTAACCAAAGGCAGACTCATATTGACACATACTGACTCTACCAAACACATGCACAATATAAATCTAACCCTAACATGGTTACATTACTTCCAGACATAATAAAATCAAGTGTGCTAAAGAAACCATACACACAACATATACTCAAGGTTATCCTAGATCGAGTGTCATCGCAAGGTGTGTCATGAGATCTCCTCTGGGCTATCTTCATACGCTCCGGTAATCCTGGTGACCTCAACCAAATCCCGGCCCTCATACTCACTCATGCGGAATCAAATACCTTTCGTATGGACAAGATAGTTGACCTTTCCATTCCAAGCCTTCTCACTCACCCCAAGTCTAAACAAGCCCTTGTGTCTGTGAGTGAGGTTAATTTTATCTTGGTTAATGTGAATGCATCGTAGTCATCTAAGTACTTTACTTTAATTATCACTTATTAAAAACACTTTTGAAGGTTACTCGATTTACCTCTTTGGGCTTCGATCCCTAACAAAAGCCACTCCTCTAATGGATAACACACTACTCAAATCTAGACTCCAAGGGTAACTCAAGTACTATAGAACTGAATAACTCAATCTCTCCTAATCTAGGAGACAACAATATAGAATCCCACTCCAACACTTGGAGGAAAAAAAACTCACAAAGTACTACCCAAGGAAAAACGAACACTAACTAACATGGGAATGACCCACATTCACTAGAAGACTTCTCATTGCTTAACACAATTACCCATTCCCAAGGCATTCACTAAAAGGGAAATAATATAATAATGCATTGATAAAGAACAACACTATGTTTGGATATCTTAAATCCATATTTCTACTTAATGCTTCTCGCAGAAAATAAAATATTATCTTTATAAATCTTCAATAAAACATAATAACTTCATCATTAAAATAAATGCTTTCACATTGTAAACCTATCATGCTCGACGAGAATTTGAATTTAATTTAATTGTCTAAAAACATGCATGAGTTAATGTGCCAAAACTGATCATCAAATACATATATATATATATATATACTCTTTAATATATTTATAAAGTAATGTTCCATCAAATTAAACATATGTTCACGTAATTTAATTATACACTTAATATTAAAATCATGCTTGCAACTTTTACAACTGGAAAAAAAATAAAAACTCTGTTAAAGAAAAATTACCAGTCTGAGTAAAAATCTAATTCTGGAAAAAAAAATAATTAATTCTAAAAATACTAATACCTATATAGGTATATATATATACATTTATATAGTATTCATATATATATATTTTTTTTTAATATTAAAACTTTACCCATGACTCGATTTCTGAGCTACCTCGGACGACGTACCAATACTCAGTCGCCCGTACGCAAATCAAAATTTACTAAAATATATATAATAAATTTAACAAGTAATAAAAAAAATTAAAAAAGATAAAAAGGAGGTCGGATTTCCCCGTACCTGCAAATGCAAGGTACTGTGGGGTGCCGGTGGTACCTTGTACTTGTCGGACGCACCCACAGGGGTTACGATGGGGGCCGGCACTGTCATGTGACAGTGCATCCCCCAAAGGGTGGGCGCGTTGTCCCATGATAGCGTCCCTCCACCAGTACTTGTGGGCGGTGGGTCATACCACCGTCCACTTAGGATTTAAAATGTTTTTTTATTACATTTTTTTATATATTTTTTTATAAAACATAGATACCAACAAAAAAAAGGTACCTTCTACCATTAATACAATGCAGAATTCGAGAATGAGAATTTCGACAGAACTTTGGCATTTAAATCAAAGATTTATCATATATATATATATATATATATATATATATATATATATATATATATATATATATATAATTTTTAACTAGAATTTCTAAAACAGGTAAAATTGAGAAAAATATAAAAAAACCAGTAATAAGAAAATTCTTTAAATTTTCGAGAATTTCTTTCCAAAATTCAAAAGATGTAATTTTAATTTCCCTCAATCTATTCTTTCAGATTTTTCAATAAATTAAACAAAAGAACTTTGAATAGATCTAATTTTGTTTGATTTTCAATGTAGATTTTCTACGGGGTTTGAATTTGAAATACAGATCTGATTGTTTACAAAAGTAGAATTTCCATATTAAATCCTAAATGTTTGAAGCACATTATAAATTGAATTTCAACAATGGATCTACGGGTTTTGTTTACTAAATAATTTCCTACATTAAGTTTATCAAATTTTAACAAACCATTAAATTGAAAATTGTAATAAACAACAAGTACAAAACCTGGAATATGAAGCTACAGAAGAAGATGAAATTTATTTGATAGAAGCCTCCTCCAAGATTTTTCTCAACGTGCAACGAATCCAATTCCAAAATCCAAAAATTGATTCAAAACCTTCTTGTGCAAATTCTTCAAAAATTTCCCAATCCTCTGAAAAATATGAATCCTTCCAAAACTTCTCTCCCCCAAAAATTGAAAACATGCATTCACATAAAACCAAAAATATCTAATCCAACCCTAATTCCCTTTTGCATGCAAAGTAGAGAATTAGATATTTATTTTCTTTTCTCATTTTCGAAAACCCAAAATTGAATTAAAATACAATTTCCATTCCCTTTTCAATTTCTCATGATTTAATTTAATTTAATTTAACCCAATAACTTAATTAATTAATTTTAATTATTTAATAACTAAATTTAACCCTTTTGAGATTAAAATTTAATTAATTAAATAAATTAAAATTTAATTAAATTAAATTTCATTATAAACTTTTAAACAAACATCAAAGCATAATTTTAATTTAATATTAAAATAATCACTACTCTTTCCAATGCAATTATTCTAAACATTAATTAAATAATAATGCATCTAATAAAATCATATAACATAAATCAAGTAAACATGACTTACAAAACAGGACTATCGACACACTAAGGCTAGGGCGTAGACCTGACACATGCTACCTAGTTACTATCTCCCTTTCAACTTAACTGTTGGATCGAGACGCTCAAACCTGTGAAACTAGGTGGAGTCGATGTCATGTACCTACAACCTGAAAACAAGGAAACAACATAATACAGTATATCCGACATATAATACACACCGTGAAGAAGAAATCATGGATTCGCAGGGCGCTCGCAAGCGAGTGATGCAAAACAGTCCTCTTCACCAATCCACTCATCAAAGACTGACATTACATCATAATCAATAATCACCATATACAATATCTTACGCTATCTCTACTAACATCAATGATCCATAATGCATGTAAAACAATAATCAGATAATCCACATCACACAATCATCATTGTCGCTCAATAGTAGCGATCAAAACACAAACAACAAGGTGTGTCCAGTATAATAGTAGCTGCATCCCAAACATAGCATAAAGCAAAACAACAAGAAGCAAAACGGAGGGGTATTACATGAATAGTAGCTCTGTACCCATTTGGGATGCCTAACTCTTGCATCCTACTCCAAATTTTGTCCCTAGGCACCGTGTCAAAAGATTTCTTAAAGTGTACAAAACAATAATAAGCTTCCTCACCCTGGTTGTCCCAAATTTTCTCGATCAAGTGCCTAAGGGTGATGCAGTGATCAATGGTAGAATGCCTGGACCTAAAACCTGCTTGCCCCTTTGCCCTTTTGCCCTCATTTTTTGCCCAGTTGCTGATCCTCCGTTCAATCATGCTCCCAAAGAGCTTTCCAAAGATAGGATTGACTATAATTGTGCGGTAATTAGATGGGTTGTTGACATCACCACTTTTAAATAGAGGGATGACCACACTGATAGTCCACTCCACAGGGAAGCCTTCCTGAGTGACATTGTTGAATTTTTTTTTTATGTGAGGGGCAAGAGTTTTCGCCCCCCATTTTAAGAATTCAGCCTGTATCCCATCTATGTCCTATGCTTTGCCACTTGCTAAGTCCTTTATTCCTTGTTTAATATCATCCACAATGAAAAGTTCCATTGTCATGTTAACAATTGGAGGGTAATCTTTCTCGTGGACCCGCTCGTAAAGGAGCCTAGCATACCCTAACCATTGGGCATTCCAAATTCTTTTTCTTTTGCTACAGTTCCCTCCAAAAGCCTTTAGGATTTTGTTTTCCCAAAGAGATTAGCTCCTTCCTTCTTTCATTTACATACTTTATTTTTTTGGACTGCACAAATTTTTCATATTTTTTCTTGTGATCTTTGTCCACTCAACTCTCCTTTAGTGATCTCTTGGCTGCCTTACATTCTTCATCATACCACGGATTTTCCGGAAAGGTATTTGTAGTCCCCACCTTGGGGTGAGACCTTTTGCAAGCATTTAAAGCCTTGTGGATTAACGAAATCACTGAATTGTTGTGAATGTGGAAATCTACCTCTATCATAGCTTTAGTCACTCCATTATTTTCCAATTCATGGAAATGCTACTTAAGAACAACACTAAATATCTCTTTATTTTCCTGATTTATGAGGATTTTACCCTTGGGAAGGGCATTTTTTCACATGTGTTGAACTTGCTTATTGTGTTGGTTGATTGGAGAAATGCATAGTTTAACCCGAAGAGGTAGGTGATCAGATTTCATCTCAATAGGCCAGTCCTCAATGCCAAACTCCAACAGTCTAGAACTAAAAATTTTAGAGCAGACAATGTAGGCCACCACACTTTGACCATTATGAGTTTTGCAA
>CM021100.1:599859473-599973729 GCA_007115665.2 Sequoiadendron giganteum
ATTTAATTTAATTAATTAAATAAATTAAAATTTAATTGAATTAAATTTCATTATAACTTTTAAAGAAACATCAAAGCATAATTTTAATTTAATATTGAAATAATCACTACTCTTTCCAATGCAATTATTCTAAACATTAATCAAATAATAATGCATCTAATAAAATCATATAACATTAAATCAAGTAAACATGACTCACAAAACAAGACTAACGACACACTACGGCTAGGGCGTAGACCTGACACATGTTACCTAGCTACTATCTCCCTTTCAACTTAACCGTTGGATCAACACGCTCAAACCTGTGAAACCAGGTGGAGTCGGTGTCATGTACCTGCAACCTGAAACCAAGTAAACAACATAATACAGTATATCCAGTATATAATACACACCGTGAAGGAGAAATCACGGGTTCACAGGGCGCTCGCAAGCGAGTGATGCGAAACCGTCCTCTTCACCAATCCACTCATCAAAGACTAACATTACATCATAATCAATAATCACATAATAATAATATCTCAAGCTAACTCTACTAACATCAATAATCCATAATGCATGTGAAACAATAGTTAGATAATCCACATCACACAATAATCATTGTCACTCAATAGTAGTGATCAAAACACAAACAACAAGGTGTGTCCAGTATAATAGTAGCTACATCCCAAACATAACATAAAGCAAAACAACAAGAAGCAAAACAGAGGGGTATTACAAATTGACTATCAACTTTACTTGCTGCATGTCAGACTTGACGTAGACTTAACCATAGGGAGATCATAGTTGAAACTATGTCTTAACTCGCCATTGTAGTTTAAGTTAATGATCACTAATATTGAGTTAGATTGATGGTGCTGACTGGAACTTCACTCTGCTGATAGTAGCAATACAATTAGTTTAGAATCATAGTTTCTTTATTATGGCATTCGTATGATATTTATTTACTATATATCCAAGGCATATTTCTTTAAAATTGAATGTCAATTTTCTATTTAATATGGTTTTAGTAGTGTCGATTGTTAAGACAAAATAATATATATAAACTTTATAATCATTTTGTAAATGAAGGTGTTGATCATTATTTTTTCATATGGGTTTCGTCTAGAGTTGTAAGTGAAGGTATTAATTATTACCATTGCTAGTCATGTTTTATAATTTCATTATGAAAATGGTATGATACACTTTCATATAAAATATTTTTTTTTATTAAAAGATCTTTAATATCTTATATTGCATGAGTGATATAAGAATTGTTTTAAAGGATATTATATTTACTGCTTAGAATTCTTAGAGTTGTTTCCTTTTTTTTATAATAGTGTGTAGCCCTTATTGAATTCAAAATGAATAATTGTTTTATTTGTTTGCTATAAATATTTATTTGTATGATTAATAATGATTTGAATTTTTAGTGTCATCATTTGAATGGATGTGAATTAAAGTACCATTTTATATGGAAGAATCGATTATACTCTCGTTTAACGAGTGTAAATGTATTAAGTTAGACTTTTATGATTGGTGAATCTTGAATGGAATTTGTTAAAAATGCTCAAATAACATTTCTTATTTAGAATCCATTCTTGTATCTGGTATTAAAAATAAATGTTTAGTTTATTGTCTTCCAGAGGCGTTAACTTGAGGTTTTGTTTGATTCATGATTATTTTTGCACAGATATTTTGTATTATATTTAATGTGAAGACGTGAGCCATGCACGTTCAGTGTTCTTTTGATTTTATTCTATACATCTATATTCCATGATATGGAAGTGTGTTGTTCAAAAAATATTTTCCATGCATGTCTTATGGTTCATCTTGAGATATTTAATGTTACTGTTTACTTCTGATGACTTTGAGTCTTTGTGTAAAGGAGTTTTTTGTTACATGCATGTTGGCTTTATTATTGAGTCATTTTGAGAAGTTGTACTTTAGGAGGAGTGGCTTCCATTAGGGGTCGGGCCTGGAAGTGGTTGTAGGGGTAACCTATCGTAAGTTGGTAAACCAAGTGATAACTTAATTAAGCTTTTAGGGGTTTTGGGTAGCAACTCATATTAATTCAAATAAGCTAGCCTCACTCAATACTCAAGTGCTTTTTTTGGCTTGGGATGAGTGGGAAGGCCTGGAATGGCAAAGATCAACTATCTTGTCCCTTCGAAAGGTATGTTGATCCCACATGAGTGAGAGTGGGGGCTAGGGGTCGGTTGAGGTTTCCAGGGTTTAACCAAGGGGGCCGGTTACCTATGAAGATCCCATTGGGTAACCCATGTCAAGCTTGTGTGATGACACTCCTATCCTTGTACGCTTTTTAGTTCTCTTGTGTTGAGTCACTTGTGATTGTGAGTCACCTCTGGGAGTATGTCAGTTGTCTTGTCATTGTGATGTCATGTATGTCGACCATGTATTGTGTGATTTTTTTCCTGTTGTCTGTTTTGACTTGAGGATCTGTTCTATCTCCTAGCATGGGGGGTGGGCTTTTTGATTTCCACACAGTTGGGAGGAACGTGCCATTTCTTCCATTGGGTCCCCTACAAGTGATATTGTTTGAGACATGCTTGTTCTTGGTAGGATCCTAGATACACATCATTCACAGAGTTTTTCCTCGAGTGAGCTCGTGGACTTGGTCGTCATCCATTCCTAATCTAATTATTTATTGTACACACTCATGATGTTACATGAGGTTTCATTGTATTGTTAATTTTGATGTATCGAGATTTGTCACAATCTCGCTTTTTGTATTTGAACTTGTAATCGAACTCTTGATGTAATGTAATCTGGATATGACTATTCACATGATTTGATAAATATAGTTCTTGATGTGTTATGATGTTTATTTATTTTAGTAGCGTTGTTGTGGAATCCTAGAATGTTCATGTTAGGTTGTTGTTCACATGTTGTTATTAAATTTAAAAAATTAAATTAAATTAAATTAAATTGGTTGTTTAGCATTAATAACGTGACGTTCCCTGGGTTTCACAATGGGGCGTTACAACACATTAGACGAGGAATTTTTCTCTTCCGATAATTTATATCTTCTTTATGGATTCCTTTAGATGACAACCATCTACAAGTGATTCAAGGCACAAATATATTAACGAGATTTAACAAAAATATACAACTTATTACATAACAAGTAAAACAAATGGCAATTATAAGATCTATACAACAAATTGAAAAAATATCGCTACTTACCTCATGTATTTTCCAAGATCATATATAACTTGCTTGACATTTTTGTCGAAGTTTTCTGGGAGAGATAGAGGTAGAACATATTGCAAAAATTATAAAGTGATATTTTAATTATTTTTCCAAAAGTAGTAAACATAATACAATGAAAAGTACATGCAGTATACAAATATATATATAATATACCAGAATAATTACCTTAATGAAGGTATGCCAATCATGCATTTTCATCCCTAGTCCAAATCCACCTTTCTCTGTTATGATATTGTTTATGTTTGCAGCAAATTTTGTGGGAAATTGATTTTTTTGTATGACTTCTTTTATAGCATTGCTTTGTTGCTCCATTAATAACCAACAAAGGGCACTTATATTAATTTGGTCTCCATCACTATTTAACTGAATGACATTTTTCATTTCATGATTGGCTTCTTGAATGTCACTACAAATTTTGCTAATTTTTTATTTGTCATCCCTTCCATCCAATATTTTCCATAACGTTTATGTCATATTCTTTCTAATATGCATTGTATCAAACAAATGCACAATTTGTAGCTTCTCATAGTAGGGAAACCTACTAAATTGTCAGGGATAACTTTTCAGTCTCTGTGGAAGCCGACCATTAATGCCTTGATGACCTTCATTAAGCATATAAGTTAAACAAATTAAAAATGACAATCATTGTCAATTACAGCATGAGTAAACACAACACAATATAAAAATATAAATTCCAAAAATATCATTTATGATAGATAAACAATTTGATCTAATGTATAACCTTGACAATTAATTCTATAATATTCCAACTTCCATAGGCGAGGTGTCATTCTTCGTGGTTTTGATGTAGTCTCTTCTTTCCCATTGAAAAGATGTTTTTCAGTAGTTTGATACTTATGATTTATGTGGAGGAAGTGCCTATACTCATCAAACACCTACTTTCCTAAACTTTTTGAATGATGAGATTTCATCTTTGGACCACAAATTGGACATGCAAATTTTCCCTTTGTTTGAAGACCTGCAAGATCATATTTAATTGGATTAAATATGTCAATTTTTATAATTTTATATAATGAATAGATTATTTAAAAAACATGCATGATATCTACTTCATAAAATTAAATATCGTTAAAGTGCAGTCAAATGTTATAACATACCACAAAAATGTGTTAGCTCTGGGGCATCATGAATTGTCCATTCAATCATTGCATGGAATTGAAATTTTTTTTGTCCTATTGGTCTAGATACGTCATACACAATGACATCATTCCATAACTTTAGTAACTTGTTGATAAGAGGCTTGATATATACATTCATATCTTTAACTTGGTACTTACCTATTTGAATGAACATAAACATTACATAATTATTATAACCATTTTACTGCAATATATATAAATTATTGTTTATGACTATTAAATAAAAAAAATATGTCATTATGCAACAAATAAGACAAATGAGATGCTACTATGTTAAAGAAAATTGATGTAAACAAATACCTGGAAAAATCATTGCCAATATTATGTGCTCCCTCTTTATTGACATCCATGGAGGAATGTTAGTGTTGATAACAAAAATAGGTCACACCGAGTAAATAGATCTCAGCTCTCCAAATGGATTGACACCATTTGTTGCCAATGAAATCTTGAGATTACGAGGTTATTTTTTAAAGTGTGGCCATTTTTCCTCCATGTCCCTAAATGCAGAACCATCCATAGGCATTCAAATAATTTCATCTCCACTTCTATTTTGTGCATGGTAATCCATAAATTGTGTGAAGCTTTCACACCTAAATAATCGTTGTGTACATGGAATAATGGGAATATAACAAAGAACCTTGCAAGGCACTTTTTTTGTTAGTTGATCTGTTCGATATCTGCTGATATGACATTCTGGGAATTTTGTTACAAATTCATTGTGTTTATGATATATAATATGATCATTGGGACATGCATCTATTTCTTGATACTCCATTCCAATATCTTTCATAATGCCAGATAAATCTTGGTATGAGGGAGGTAAAATATTTGATGGTGGTAACAAAAATTCACCAATAAATTTACAATAAAATAATTTTTTAATATAAATAATATTAATGGTACATATTTCATCCTTTTTATACTAGTGATTAACTAACAACAATTAAAATAGATGAAAAAATATGACATACCTTAACATCTGTGAGATTGCTATGTTGGATAAACCATTCATAACCTTCAAGTTCACTAGCAACAATACAATAGAGAGCAGAGTTTTTTGGGAGCCTTCATAAATGGGCTCCTATGCCTTCTCAAGTACAATTAAATCATGAACATCATCAAAGTCATCCCGATCATCATGATCAATTGTGCCACTAAATGTGTCATGGATCAATGTATTTGTACCATCATCTTCAACTGTGTTTTATGGCACATGATCATCTTCTTCCATAGGATCATTAACTTCATCTTCGATATTCACAGCTCCATGTTCCCTAGGTTGGCCCACCTTTATAATAATGATAGACATAAATAAATCATGATCATGATCAAGTGATTTTTTATATATATATATATATAATGTTAAAATGATATAAATATTTACAAATTTAATCAATATAAACACATATAATGAACAGCTTACCAATGGACGATAATCATGCCCCCCTTCAATGTGACCATGTTGCCTACAATGTTTCTCATTTGTTGTGATTAAATTTTTTCTCATCTTTAATCCCTTGCAATTATTGCAAGGACAATAACATTTCCCATCACCCTTTCTTTTTAATCTAGCCCACAATCTAGCAACTATCTCTTCATTTTGTTCTGGACTAATATTATCTGACATGACTTTTCTTTACCAAGCTTTAATATTTAGATCTTCAAAAAATATCAAACTCACACTCTAATAATTTGGAATCATAGATAGGTAAAAAAATCTAATCATTCTAATATTTTATACCAAAAAAAATTGGCATGCAACCACCCCTGCAAAAGAGAAGATAGTTTGAAGTTAATGACCCCGAAAAACACTTTAAAATGCTAATTCCATAAATTATTAAATTTTTATTTTACTATGATTTCCAATCGTTATACTCCTAAAATCAAGATATTGAACTTGCGCAACAAAATCTGAAAATGAAATTCTAAAAATGCACAAGTCTAAAAATGAAATTTGATGAGATGTTGCTTTAAAATATGATTTTCAAACCTGGAAGTACAAATCTGAATTCACAAATGAATTCTAGAAATAAAATAGTATGGCATAATAAAGAGTTTCATTTGAAGTGGACCACCCTATTATATTCCTTGATAAAGTTGAAAGATCTATGAATTTTATCTACAATATAGCCTGCATAGTCTTCGGTCTTATTCACATCCCTGCTTGGATATCAATAGGCAACACCATTAGATGGCCTCCTTGAAATTCCAATCCATTAAGGGAATAATGAAAGGGTCTTCCTTAATGACTACATGATATTTTGGGTTCCTATTCTTACTATTTTTATGTTTATTTATATAATAATAAGGTTACACTACAATATTTTTGTTCTTTTTTTATCTATTCTAACTCGTATTTCATATAATACATTCAATCATACTAGTATTGTGCTTCATGTAAGAACATTATATCATGGCTGAATGAAAACAATGTTCAATTCCATTAGGCCCAAATGATACTCATGCATTGGTCTTGAAATGTCATCAAACTGAGACTAGTCATTGTTATATAGTATCAAAGTTTCATTGATACTATTGGTTAGTATGATTTATCATGTGAATTGATTAAAGATTGATAGCCTATATATTCATAGGGTCCAATCATTATGTTTGACAGTGTATTGGCCAGTTTACTGTCTAATTCTATTTGCAAAATAAAATATAGTAAAATATAAAACAGTGATTTTTTCTATCTATTAATTGCAACAACCAACTCACAACTAGCTCTATTCTCTTTAAATATTTGTTGCTTCTCTTTCATGGAAAAGAATTACAAATCCAAAGTTTTCTTATAGGATAAGAGACTTATAAGTTCATATGTATATATTCATGTAATGATCTTTTAAATCTTTATTTTAATTGTTTGGTTGCCGGTGATTGTAGGTTGATTTATTTTCAAATAAATGTGCAGATTTAATATTGAAGATTGAAGGTATTTCTTAGAAGATTTAATTATATTTGCAGATTTTATTATGTTTGTAGATTATAAAGAGAAGGAATATACTGTTCCCAAATTTCTTGCTTAAAAATATTGAAATACACATTTATTTATAATATTTATATATTAGTAGATAAATATTATATTGTTGATTATTGTGATGACTTCCAACACTCAAATTGGAAGGAAATTTCTGCAGTCTTTATTATTTACAGTGGAGTAGATAGAAAAGATTAGTGTTTTATATTTTAATATATTTTATTTTTCATTGTATTTGATCAACAAATATTGTTTGATGATGTTTCTTTGACCAGTGCTACAATATTAGTATATCGGGGTATAATATATGCAGATTTAAACTACATTTTTATGGTGTTTGATGTTATACCCATGTACATTATTTATCACCATAATTTATATTATTATGTATATGCAATATAGGGATACTATAGAGGTAAGGAGCAATGAGAAAAGAGAAAATATTTAAGGAGATGGACTTCAAAGTAAGGCATGACACTTTCATATAGATTCCCAAAAGGAGATCACAATCATGACTATTCAAAAAAACAATGATTAGTCCATGTCATAACCATGAAGGGGGTATTGAAATTAATAATAATAGTGATAGGGTAGTATGACGAACTTTAAAAGATACATAAAGAAAATTAACTGAGCAGTCAAGAGGGCTTTTAAAACATCATAAATCTTGTCAAGGGTTCATTTTCTTCATAGCAGTATGGTAAACTAATAAATATTTTCATCTCACAAAGTTTCAAAAGAGGACAACCTACAAGTGTATTAAGGAGTGCATGGACAATATCCCAAGGAGCTACCACAATTAATTTCTTCAAGTGTTATGCAAGGCCATTGAAATCAAATGAATAAACTCATGCATAAGCTAAAAGACAAAGGATAGTCAAGTTGCTAGAGGGCAGGTATCACAAAGGATATGGGATCACTTTCAACATAGATGATGATGTTTCTAAAGGATCTCCCATTATGTCTATTAAATACTTACAGAGATATGGCAGTCATATGTCATTGTCAAAAAGTAGCAAAGGTTTTGAATGATCTTGCATAATAGGAAGGAGAGGACAATATTTACACTAAAGTATTTTATATATTCCATAGAAGAGGGTCAAATGATTTCCATGAGAAAATATTGAAATAAGTTGCATACTTTACAATGAAAACCATGAAAAAAATCCTATGATGCACTTTTACATTTTTTGCTTCATTTTTCTTAATAAGGTCAAATACTTTGTTTTAGTGTCTGAATCTACCACATAGAGATTAAATATGCTTACTCTCAAATAAAGTTGAATTATATAAATAATAGTCAGATGCCTCCCTTAACATAAAGGACAATCATAAAGTACTAAGGAATTTTATATCCTTTATAAGAGAATGCTTTTAACTAGTTAAAAACTTGAGAGGGTAATACACAGGTTGCAAGGAAAGTTAAAAATTTATCATAAGTAGCTCAATCCAAAAGGAAAAAATTAAGCATGGAAAAGCATGAATAGGTTGACCAACTTCACTAAAATCACAAGTTATTTTTTATAACATCTTACCTGGATATTACTTGATAAGGTAAGGAGTGCTATTTTCCACTTAGTTTCATATGGTGGCATATCTACACACAAATCACCAAATTTTCAAATAACTAAATAAATTGTGTTACTTAATAAAGTTGTTACAACATGCCATTCATGTCAAAATCAACTCTTCTTACCACAAAAGTTTTGGTTTCCAATTTGACAGGTTCATCTATTGATTCCTGTATCAACTTTTGAAGAAATTTGGTAGCTTATACTTCTACATGAGGAGACAATTTCATCTTGTAAACTATTCCAAAGTACAAAACAAATAGAAATCATATAATTTTCATGATAGTTATAGCTTGCTATATGTTTGGGAACATCTAAAAAGTTTAAGTGAACTAAGAAAAATAGAGAGGCCTTGACCTTCATTTTTTCATTGTTTAGTTTGTTGCTCTAAATATCTCACAATATTTAGAAGTTGGTTGTTTTATTTATTTCTTGTTCAAATAAAAAATAGATACATTTGTATAGAGTCAAGATGAATTCAAGAACTTCAGGTAACAGATATAGCATAACTGCTCTTATAAGACACTAGCATCTAAGGTACAAAATCTATTTCTAAAACTTGGCAAAGGGAAAAATACATCTTTATGTAGTCTTCAAAAATATCATAGCTAAATGGCTCTAACTATCCACTATCAAACATTCCTAATTCTTTGCTCAACCCTCTAGGAATGAATCTTGATAGCCATTTCATTCTATAGCTATCCCTATGCCTTTGATATTATCTAGTTATGGCTCCCAAATCTATTGAAAATTGATCATTATGGTTAAAATTGAAACCTTGCAAATATAATCTTTGTCCAAATCCATCAAGAATTTTCTATCAGTTATAAACAATTCCCTTATAAATAATTTGTGAAGTTGGGTCTAAAACCTGGAAACGAAATTCTGAAAATGCACAAGTCTAAAAATGAATTCTGATGAGATGTTGCTTTAAAATATGATTTTCAAACCTGGAAGTAAAAATTTGACTTCACAAATAAATTCTGGAAAAAGACAATGACTACCCTCAACCTAGCGATATCTTCTTGAATTTTATATCTGACCCAAGAAAATCATCGAGCAAAACATTGTCACAATAAATAGTCGAGCTTAGTTTTATTTATATTGGCCACAATTTATCTTTGCAAGTCCATCAAAATTCTGATGAACGTCAAGGATAAAAAAAATTTAAAATGAAAATTTCACACAAGTACCTAACGATACATCTGATTATATAGATTTCGTCAAAAAAAACGTCATATTTTTCAATCAAATGAGTTAGTGGCCCTAAGTTTTCTGGAGACTCTATTTTCCCAAGAAACAATAGAAAAATCTTTTACAAACCTATAAATTGACTGAGTTTTCTTTGCCAAAGTTATCCAAAACTTTTGTACATCATAAATACATTTTCTCGAATGTTCTCTTCATTCTAGTACAATCCATAGACAAAAGAGGACAGATTTTCTTGAAAGACTCCCCTAGGCCAGTGGCTTGAAACTGAAAGAGTTACCAGAAGTAGGTTTCGATATGGAACCATTTCTAGCATCAGAATCATTCTTCATCTGACCTATGATTTCATCTGTAGTCACTTTTTCTCTATATTTTTGCCTCTGTATACTAGACCTCTTTTTACTACATTTTTTTCTGCAAAATATTGCAATGTGACTATACTTATTGTAGTTGTACAACACAATTCTTTCTTGTCTAGACTAATCATTCCAATGACTTCTTCTAGATCTGCATTGATTAGCAACATGCCCAAGTTTCCCACATGTGTAGCATTCAACATTTTTTCTATCAACAGAGTAACTTGACACATTTTTGCATTCAATTGATTTATTACCAATTTTTTTGCAATTGAAACACTAACCAGAGAATGATGAAACTCTTGAATTTATATTACTTCTACACTGACCAACCATATGACCGAATATTACAAGCAAAACAATACCCATTAAAATTTTGTGCATTAGGTTGTCTTATTGGATGCCTTCCATTTTTGTTTTGTCTCAAATTCTTTTGACTTGATATGGAACTTTCTCCTTTTTCATATCCAAGACATCTCTTATCATTTCCACTCTTTTTTCCTTGAGTAATCTCATCAAGTTTTACTACATTGATCTTGAACTTTTCTTTGTATTCATTTGCAATGACAAGATCATTCCTAAGAGTATCAATTTTTTTACCATGTTCTTCATTGTTTCTAGTTCTTTGTAGCTCACTTTCCAACTGAGTGAATTCCCCTTTTACTCTACTGCATTCATCAGATTTCTCTTTCAAGGTCTGAGCAAGATTTTCCTCATTTTCCTTCCTTTCTTCAATATCTTTAGTCATCTTCATCATCATAGATTTCATCTCAAGTTTTATAGTAGCATTATCTTTTGCAATATTTTCACATTCTTCAGTTATTTCCTTCAAGGTTTGATTCAAGTGAGCATCATCCATATTTTCATTCTCCTTTTTTTGTAGTTGATCACAGAGATCCTTTCTTTTCTCCCTGGATTTAACAATCTACTCTTTCAATGAATGGATGAATTTCTCATCATCTCTAAGATTTTCTTTTAATTCTTGAACTTATGCTTTAGAATGATCAAGGTCATCAAGTGCCACCAGAAGTTGTTGTTGAAGACTTTCAGATTCCATCACATTCCAAGATCTACCTCAAGCTACAAAACTTCTTCAAAGGAAATGCGATCTTATACCAATTGTTGGACTCAAGGGAACACTAGGAGGGGGGTGAATCAGTGTTCAGAAAATCTTAACTTTATCAATCTGAAACTTGAAAATATTTCAAAATTGCATTAATGAAAAGATGTATGCATTCAAATGAAACATTCATAACACCATGACACATAGATTTTTGTGTGGAAACCTGGTTAGGGGAAAAACCATAGTGGAGGTTAATCCACAATTTGAGTACTCAAATATAATTGTTTACAAAAGAGAATGCACTCGCATTGAGGCACACTGCCTAGAGATCACTGCTCAAAGAGAAAGGATTACTGCCTTACATAATTCATATTAAGACCATCTGAAGGGTAAACTCAAATAGTAGCATCTTCTTATGCCAAGTTAGAGTTTTGGTGAAGCTCATAGATTTGATTATGGATCTGCTTTCTGATTTTGCACTTCACTCTACTCTGCTCTGCTCTTTTTTGCTCTTCATATATTTGCACTTTATATATTCACACTACCACTCTGCTGAATTTCACACTATATTCGTGCTTCATATATTCTCTACCTTTACACATTTCTCCACATTCCATACACACCAAAATGATAGAACTGATCTCATATATATATCCGCTAACAAGGATTTATTCATCCATCAGTCGGCTTCATAAAGTATTAAGTTACTTTCATCTTGTCAACCAGATCCACCACTAAATCTTTATGCACATCCTCCAAAGTTGGTTAAGACAAAGAGAGAACCCAAACAAAACTTAATTGAGCATGAAGACTTTTAAATAATTACATCTTATACATTCGTGATTACTATACTTGTTGGGTCGGCCTTCTAACATATATAATCAACAAATTAGTGCACTAGATCTTCTAGATCACGTATCAGTGAGTGCGCATCAAAACAATCCTTCACCAAGGTATTGCAAAAATCAACAAACCTTCCTTAGAGATTCTCAAATAGAAATATTTTTCTAGTAAGGTGTTCAAATCAAATTTTATATCTGTAACCAGATGCACTGTTGTTTATTTTGATTTGTTGGTAGGAACCAAAACTAAACTATAGACCGGATGTAATACTTAGGATGCCATTTAGATCTCTTAGGTTTCCATCAATGAAAACACTTACAATCTATATGCCAACAAGAATAATATTAGGTTCCCATACCATATAAAATCTATCCTCCTAACAACTTCAATAAGGCACCACAAGGCAAGGCTCCACAGGCAAGCAAGATGTTTTATGCTAGGTGGCCTTGAATTTAGAGTTCGAGCTTCATAGGACTTAACAAGCTACGTTATTCTAAACACTTATGAACATAATGCTAGTAAAAAAAATTGTTCAAAGGGATTTTTGTTAGTTCATGTAAGGTCTTCTTCATAGGGAACATCATGCATAATGTCTCCAAGAGAGGAAAATTCAAGAGTAAAAGATTCACAACTTAGGGAATGTAGTATGTCACATCACCACTAAGAGGAAATTCATACACTAAGAAATATCGCACTCTTGGAGGACATCAAACCCAATAACACCACCAAGAAAAGGATGTATCACAAGAATAAATAAAATCGAACCATGAAACATGAGAAATATCAAAAGATATCATTGATGTATTCCCCCACTTTAAAGTGGTTTCTAACACCATTGCAATGATAAATTTCTTTAAAGTAGCCAATGTTCAATCATAAGACATGAGAGATTACTCAAAAATCCCTATGCCAAATCATATGTTCTGAGATGAAGCTACATCATGAAAGAGGAAGGAGGGGTTGCCCAAAAAAATACATAAGGGATATATGCATTCAGGTTCGGTATATCTTTTCTACAATGTTGTTATAGAGCTTGGAAACATCATCATTCCCCCAAATACTCATGGAACTGGAAGAATGAAACAAAGAGAGAAAAAACAAAGGAAAATCATTTCGAGTCAACATGGAAGAGACCTAAATGTCTCAACACCTTGCATCATCCTCGAAAGGAAAACAGAAGACAAATGAAAAAGATAAAAAAATTACGACATAGAGAAAAATGTAGATACAAATAGAGGAATACACAAAAAGAGAGAGATAGAGAGAGAGAGAGATATACATCAAACATAACAATATGGGGGATCACATTACACACATGCAATCACATAAGAAAACATGAAAAAGAAATATAAAGAAAAATACTAGTAAGGCACATGTGATTCAACCTCGAGCAAGTTGTATGTATCCCAATCTTGATTAGTATACATGGAAGGCAGACAAATAGCCAAAAGGACAATATCAAGTGTTGAAACTAGGATAGGGCTATCTAACCCCTTGCCCCCACTAAGTGCAGGATAAGGATAAGCCGATATGGGTGGTGAGAATGAGCTCCTTGTGATAAAGAGAATGAGTTTAAATTAATGTAAAACATGTAATAGTGAGGGTGCCATGATCCTACAACAATTACATGGCAAGGAGAAAAATGTATGTGATTGCTATACAACTATTTTTTCATAGAAATCATTAGCATAAAAATCACTCAATATCAATTTTAATGCATGACACTCATTAGTAAGATTCCCAAGAGTTCTACAATATGCGTAATAATTCATGTTTTTCTAAAGTATACCACTTATTCTAGGAGGTGGTATTTTAATTTGGCCTTTTTTAAGGGGGTGTTCCATCTTTCGTTCAATTTGTTTTTTATTATGTAGGAATGGCAATTTCTTGAGTTTGTAAGGTTTGGATTTCTTGCTTTACTCACCAATTTGTTGAGATAGATGTTGAGGAGGAGGACCTAAGATGATCCTATCATCCTTGTGAAGCATTGATTGTTCCCTAGGAAGGAGGACACTTGTGTCAGGAGGAGGATATTGATATCCTAATCCTTTGGTTTCTTCAATAGGAATTTTCTCTAAAAGATTGTGAATTTCATGCTCATTAGTTATGTCATATACTTTCTTAGTTAAAATCTTAAAGCCTCTGCCATAAGTCTCTTCTAGATTGATGGGAGTTTTGGTCACTTTGTTAACATAATATGGATAGGTATGCACTTGATTAGAGGTCCTAGGTTCACTCATTTTTGGAAGTTTAGGCTTAGTTTGTGACTCAATTTCAGGATGTAAAAGACCAAACATCTCAAGTTGTGTTGGTTGTTTCATGAAAGGATAAAAGGATGCATTATTCTTAGGATTTTTAAGGAAAACATTTATGAACTTGTGCATAATAGCACCATCTTCTCCAATGATGTCAGCTTCATGAGGACACTCATTAGGAGTTGGTTAAGCATGGTTAGATTCAATTACATTAGGATAATTTCCAAAAACACAACTTGAAACATCAACCAAGGAGAACAAGGACTTCCACACATTGCTTAAACACTTATCCATTTTAAAAAGTTAAAATTTAAAGCAAGGTAATTTTTTTATTACACTATGCAAAAACCTAAAAATTATGTCTTGAATATGCAATTTTGAAATCACACAATGCACTAATTTTATCAAATGAAGCTAAATATGACCAAATTGAAGAAATAAAAATTTTACAAATAGAAACAGAAATCAAAAAATAGCAAACAAGAATGCAAAAATGAATGTTTTAATGCCTATAAAATTAGAATATGACCCTAATCAAGGACTCATTCACCCTAGGAAAAATGGGTCCTAGGTGAGGGTTTTGAAATATTTTTTTACAAATTTTTGAGTAAGTTTATGTGATTTCCAAATTCTAACCTGATATAGCAAGTTTCAATTTAATTTTCTATGAAATGAAGGTGGAATGCAAATGCAAAATGTGAGAAAATGACAACCTAGAACACCTAATTTTATATGCAATTGTGTTTCAATTTTTCAAATGAAAATGAATATGATGTAATTATATGTAAGTCATATGCAAGATGACATTTTTTTGTATTTTTCAAATTTAAATAATGCAAAGATGTAATCCTAAAACCCTTAAATGAAATGTGAAAGTAAACTAGACACCCTAAATGATACTCAATTCAATGCAAAGAGATGCAAATGAATGCAAAATCTAAATCTAGGGTGAAAGAGGAATCAAAAATCAAAAAATGCAAGGATCAAAATCATGTTCACCATAATGAAACGAAAGGAAATATGGTCGGGGAAATGTTATGAAAGGGGGGTTCACCAAAAAGATCTATTTCCCTAATTTCATTCTAGAAAATGAGATCCAAAACAATGAAGTGACTAACAACCAAAAAGGTGATTCAAATCAAGGTATGAATCAGAAAATTTCTTATTTATGCAAGGACGGGGGTAAAAGCTCAAATAACACTATGGAGAGAAAGATCAAAACCATCAAACAATCTCCAAAATGCAAGCTATGAAATGCAAATGAAGAACAATAATAAAATTTGATAGAAATAGTAATCAAAAGGAAGATCTTGAAAGGGGAAAAGAATGTGTACCTCTCACCAAAAGTCACCTTTTGAAGCTCACTAAGGACTCATTCACCCTATGGTGAATGGGTCTTGGCTAGGGTTCCCGAAAAATGATTTTTGGGTTCTCTTATAATATGTTTGTACTTCTAAATTATCGATTCCCACTATTGGACAGCCAAAAATAAATTTTATAGAGGATTTTCCATGATATGACAACTTTTATTGCAACTTTGCAACTTTCTTCAATTTTACTCTTCGAATGATCTTCAACCTAAGATCTACAATCACACATCAAAGAGAGAGAAATGGTGTTTGTTAGGTGAATTAGGGTTTGCCTTGGTCAAACCAAGATTTGGTAATTAAACCTCGAAATGAAATAGGAATGCATGAAGGAATGATGAATGAATGACTTTATGTAACAACTCACCAAACCTTATTTGAACCTTGGATTGTAGATTTGTAATTAGCATGAATTGGCTTCAATGGATGTAGATTGTCATCATGAAACTTTTCTTGAAACAATGCCCTTGAATACATGCATAGATCTTGAACACTACATCACCATATTAGCTCAAAAAATGCATGATGCAATAAATATTTGACATGATAATGGAATCTTGATTGATGCAATAATTTTTAATAAATCAACATTTGAATGCCCTGAAAATGCTCTTGATCTCATAAACTTTCTATTATGACTTGAACACTTGAAACTCTATAATGAACTTAGTGAAATAACCTCTTATTTATACATATCTTAACATTAATTCCTGAAATTTAGATATCACAAGCCGACATCTGAGTATACATTTGAAATCATTGGAAAACCACCAAAAACACAATTTGAATTTGGTTCCTAGGTGCAAGTGAGGACCTATTCACCCTATGGTGAATAGGTCCTAGGCCACTTTCCTAGGAAATACATTGCTCAATGTTAAATCTTATGTTAAGGAATTTATGAATGTCATGTTTTATCCCTCAGAATTTGAAATTAATTAGGCTTGGATTTGAATTAAAGGGGCCAATTAAGGAAAATTAACCTCAATTAATTAATTAATCCCTAGATTACTGTGAAAGTGTAATGCTACACCTTAGAACACCAAAAATAAGGCACAATTACTTAATGTAAATATGTAAAACATATTACAACACTAAATTAAAGCATCATTAAGCTCATTTATTTATTAATTATTCATTCATTCCCAATTTAAGTGTGAAAAAGGATCACTTTTTCCTACACTACATTGTGTTTCTTGAATGGTTGGAAATTATTATGGGGCACAAATTCAGAATTTTAAAGGCGGTTAGTATTTTTTGCTTCACAATGACTAATTAAATTCTGATAGTCATGAAGAGTCGTGCACAAATTTGTAAAGGAGGGAAATTTCATCATCCCAATCTTGTCTTGAATTTCCTTTTGCAAATTTTCAATTAACATTCTTTGAAGATCGGCATCAAGAATCTTAATGTTGACTTGTGAGTAAAGCAATTGGTATCATGTTATAAAATCAGTGATCTTTTAATCATCATTTTTTTTACACTTCATTAAATCAGCTAAGGTTGTCTTGGGACCAATGTGCACTTTAAAATGGTTGAGAAATGCATCAACAAGCTCATTAAATGAACTAATTGAGTTATTCGATAAAAATAAAAACCATTCCAAGGTTGTATCTTGCAAATACCTAGGGAAAAGCTTATCTAAGAGCTTGTCTTCAAAAATGAGGTCACTACATAGCTTGTCTTCAAAAAAATTGTGTATTCTAAAACATGGTTACTATGATCTCCTTTACCACCATATTTCTCAAATCTAGGAATCTCTATGCCTTGTTGCATTTGTGCTCTCAATAACTCCAAGGATAATGGGTTTATTTTGACATATTGTGAAGGCTGGCCATTTTGACTTTGGTTCAATGTGGAAATTTTTTTTTGGAGGGATGAAACATTTTGCAAGAGTTGGTTAAGGATAGAATCACTGGTTGTGTTGTGATATGGAGGTGAATAAGGTGGAGGTGTATATGTATTTTGAGGACAAGTGAATTGAAAGTTTGTGAGAGGTGATGGGTTAGGAGATATGAGATTTGAATGCAAAAAGATAAAAGGATTCCCAATGGAAATACATAAGGTTGTATTGGCATTGATAGTGGGTTTCCTTGTAGTAACAGTTAGATGAGTGTATGTAGGAATAGAGGCCATAGTTGTGGAAGGAGGAATTGAATTTCCACCTTGAATTTGAGTATAACCCAAATTTTGTGCACAACTAGCCATTGTAGGAACATGATTGCAATTATATGAGTTAGGATACACACAATTTCTATTCCTTGTTCATTATTAAGAATTTTTCTCATGTTATCTATGATATGAACCACAATGCCAACAATGTATTGAACACTCACAAAGTTTTTGCAACTTTTCTAAGGCTTCATTAATTTGTTTTAGTTTTTCTTGGGGTACATTAGCTCAACATCAATCACATTGGTTCTGGGTAAAGTGGTCATTGAAAGTATGGTATCAAAACTATGCTCCATAATGGGTTGACTAGTATCAACACTATGAGTAAAATAGTTAAAAAACTCAAGATCCACGACAAATGTACTAGCACGGGATGGCATGAGTCTCAAACTATGTCTCACTAAAGTATGGGTAATTGGACACCAAGTTGTGAAGCTCATACAAGGTTAACCAAACCAAGTGCACCCAAAATGGAGAAAAGGAACTATGCAACTTCAACAAATACCCAAAATTATGAATCACAATACAAGTATGTACAAAGATTTTAGAATTTTCAAATTTGAAACAAGATAATTTACTGATTATGTTATGCAAAAACCTAAAAATTATGTCTTTTTAATGCTAATTTTGATTTCAAATAATGCACTTTATTTGACCAAATGAACTTAATGCAAAAAGTACAAGGACAAGTTTGCCCAAGGGTGAAAGAGTCCTTAGTTAGGGTTTGGAAAAAATCAAGTTCGTGTTTTTGGTTTAATGTTTGAACTTTCTATTTGAGGTTGTAGAAAGTGAATTTTGTGATAGACTTTTCTAGTTTCAAATGTCTTAATGCAAGTGCAATTAGTGATAAAAAGCGAGAAAAATGACAAATTTTGAAATACAATTTTGGACTAAAATTGAATCTAAATGACTGAACGACACTCTAAGAAGGTTAAGATATTTGTAGCTGGCTTCAAAAATGTTGTACCCGACTTCAAAAATGTTAAGATCTGAGAAGGTTAAGATAGTTTGTACCCAGCTTCAAAAATATTGTAAAGTGTCATGTTCAGGTGAATGTGCCCTTGTATCCTTTTTCGAAAATTATTTTTGCATTCCTCTAATGTTAGATCTAAGGCTATGATTTATCTAGGTTTGACTATCGGAAGACTGAAAATAAATTTTGTAGGTGAGTTTCCATGTCTTGACAACTTTGATGACAACTTTGCAAAATTGCACTTTTAATCCAATTTCAATAATTCTTCACCTATAAATCTTCACATACATAAAGAGGATAAAAATGTTTTTTTTTGATGTATAAGGGTTTTCCTTGGTCAAACCCTAGTTTGGTAATTAAACCATGATAATAAAAAAATAAAATCATAAATGGAATGAATGATGAATGAACACTAACTTGTTGTAACTCACCAAACCCTTTAATGGTTTCCCTTAGAGGACTGAAGTCTAACACATCACTCCAAGGATTAGATCTTGCATGAAATGGCTTGATTGGATGCTTTATTTGATACTTGAAAACTTGAAACCTACATCACAATGTAGCTCCAAAAACATGCATGAACACACATAAACTTTGACTGATAAATTTTCTCTCAAATTCTCTTGACAATTGTTTTTGCTCTTGTGAAATTTGAATTATGCCACTTATATTTGAATTGATAAAAAGAACCTTGTATTTATAGGTAATTTCTTGATTTCTCGACAATTAAACATCAAAGGCCAAAAGTTGCAATTAAAATTAAGGTCATTAAAATACCACCAAAAATATATTAAGAAATGGGATCCTAAACTTAAGGAGGACCCATTCGTCGGCGAATGGGTCCTAGGCCCTAAACCTAGGACACACATTTTCCAAGATGTGTAATTTGATGTTTGCAATTGTTTAATGTAGGTTCCCCTTTCAGAAAATGAAATTAATTAGGCTTTTAAATCCATAATTAGGTCAATTAGAGGCTTAATTAAGTCCAATTAATTAAGGGGATGCAAATATAGTGTGAAAATGCAAAGGAGTACATTTTCTGACATTACAAGTATTAATGTCAACACAATGTTACTGGTGTTGTCATTGATGTCTTACTTCAGTATAGTTGTAGAGGTTGTTGGTCTAACTTGTATTTGAGGATATTGTTGTAGTTGAAAAGTGTTGCATGTTGTAGATGTTGTAGATGTGTTGCAGAGATGCTAGTAAAGTTGTTGATAAAGTTGATTCACTTGGTTTCCAAGTTATTTTGAGAAAATTTGAATGAAACAAAGTTTAGTATGATATAGTGGTGTTTAGATTTTTTCTCCACATTTATTCATGATTGAAGATATGCTCATGCAGTTTGTACGTGATGATCAGAGGTGTTCAAATTTTTCATATCTAGAGTTTCAAGTTCTAGATCGTACTGTAGTGGAAGATGTGTTTGACAATATGTTTGCCTAGTGAAATAGGGTGTCTAGGAGAAATGAGATTACTCCACATTTCTCTACAGTGAAGGTTCTAGTGTTGAGGATCTGGGAACATGTTTATATTGATTGTATCTACCTTTGTTGAAGTTTCAGGTGCTGAGTTGTTCCAAAAAGTTGATTGGTGTGTTGGATGTTTGTGCCAATATATCTAATTGTACAAAATGAAGGTGTTATTGAGTTTCAGGTGGTTGGAGTAGTTGTGGTGAATATTCTGAGATGTTTAATAGATATTGTGGAGTTTTTTTGTGTTGTCTATGAGATGTTTCTAGATCTTGAGAAGTGTGTTTTGTGTCACTTGTTAGTGTTAGTGCAAGTTTAGCCAACCTGGCATGCTAGCACTAATTGTGGAGGATAATTATTGTTTGAGGAAGTGTTGAGAAGCGTTTCAATGTAGATTTGGGTCCCAGTTAAGTAGTGGCATTTTTTGGCTTCACTTATTTATATTGTGGAAGTGTTTGGTGCCAACATATTTGATGTTGCACGGTTGAGGTGCATATGTTTCCTTAAGGCCAACCTAATTGATATTTTTTCAGATCTTAGAGGGTATAAATGTAAGGAGAACTATTGTGTGGAATAAGATCAAAGTGTGTGATGTAAAATATGTGAATGTGATCAAGTGTGATGATCTAAGTGTGAGCCTTAATGCCTATGACTTCCTAATGCAGTGAGTAGAAGGTGTCCACATTTCAGTCTACCTAATGAGGTGTTTGTGCTTCAATGAAACTATACCTTCAGCATATGAGAGATGTATTATTATCAATTCAAATTGGTAGTGCACCACCCCTTATTTTATTCTTCTTTCTTCTGGATAGTGAATCCTTGGTAGTGATCCTTTCTTTATATTTATGGGTAGTGAGCCCTTGGTAGTGAGTCTTATTGTGTTCGGTGTTGAAATTCATATATTAATGAGTTAATCCTCACCACATGGTTTTTCCCTTATTTTTTTTTTCACGTAAATTTGGTGTTCTTATGTGTTTTATGTGTTTTCATTACTTCTTTACAAGTTTACATTTTGATAATGCATGTTAAGGGTTTAATGGTGGATAAGGGTTTAAGGGCTAATGCAAATTGAATGTTAATGAGGGATTTTGATGTTTAAAGTATACAACTAATTCAACCCCCTCTTAGTAGTCATGTGAATCTAAAAAAATGTAGGATTAGGGATTTTTGATATGTGTTAGGCATGTTTTCATGTCTACAACCACATCTCAAGCTGAAGGTACAACATCTTTTACATGTCAATTTCAAGGGACATAAACATTTTTATCTCTGGTTGAAGGTACACCACCTATCCCCAATGTTGTTGACATTTTTAATGTTGAGACAACTCTACCTTTGAGAACACCTCCTAGAGTTTTGCATAGAAATCATAAATATTTGATTAATATTAATTCTTATATTTTGAAACCAATGGTTGATAAGATTCCAAAGTGTATTTGTCAAAGAGGATATGGAGATTATTTTTGTAAAGCTAAATGAGACTAGAAGATTTCAACTATTTGATGAAATTATGAGGCAATTAAAATTTAGGCCCATAATGAAGATTCTTTGGCTAAGAACATCAGATGACTCAAGTGAGAAATCAATTGTAAAGAATCTAATGAGTGCATATGAGACTGTGTGTTCTACCTCACATATGAAAGACAGTAATGCCACCTGATGTGTCATGACATCAACATTGATAAGCAATCAAACCAAGAATAATATGATCCTTTCAACGACAAGTAAAAATTTGAAAATAAGTAGATCATCTCTATTGAGAGCCAAAAGGTGTGAAAGAGTAGAGGATTCAAATAACAATGAATTATGGGCACTCTTGGGTAGACTACCACAAAAAGATAAAGTGATTGTTCAATCCTTGAGATCTTTAATAGACGAATTTTGGAAGAATAACACAAGGGTGTCTCCCAATCAAAGATATGTTGTAAGAATGATAATTGGTAGTCAAAATCGTGAACCACATCCAAAGCATTTTTTGGATATGACTCAAATATATTTTTTTGCTACATTTGTAGAGATGTATCCTCAATTTAAAATTTGTCAAAGGTTTTTTCAAATGCTAAAGCCTTTTTATGTCAAAATAAATCACATATGCACTACTTGTTGTTGTAGAGTACATATTGAGTTTTCTAACCATTATGATGTTTTATCAATGTACATGTTTAGATATGCATATGAAAATTTCTTTTTAGGAATGTAACATAAGGCCTCCACCTAGACTTTCAAGGGATTTCATATCTATCACTTTATGTGAAAGAGTGGATGGTGAAATTTTTTATAAGAAATCATGCTTGTATGGAATGTGTTTTCATTGTGTTGGCTTGCAATGTTTTTCAATTTGTCAATATATCCATAGTACACATGCAATTGGAAACGAAATAGTGGAATTTGGAAAATACAAGACAATGGCATATAGTCTAAAAAATGGGAAAGAAGCAAAAAAGTGTGAATTAGTTAGTGATAAGATTCTAGTGTATAAATTTATGGGCATTTTTTGTGATCATGTGGTGCATGAGTATGCAAGGCATACACATAGAGCTCAATGGTTAGACTCAAAATTCAATTTATGCAAGAACACATTTCCACTTCATACCATCATTTAAGTTGTCAACTTTTTTGAGAACTACACACTATAGCCACAGAAGGAGGTGCAATCACAATATTACAACTCCACACAAGTTGTTATATTTATGAATATAACATTCATTCATGCAAGTGATAGTAAAAAGGATGAAATAAAGGCATTGAGGGAGTATCACTTTTACATCAGTGATGACCATACATCTATAGAGTTTGTGCAAGGTTGTTTTCAGATGTTCTATATTGATTTAGCTAGTAGGGGCATATCATTTTGTCATCTTATCATATGGTTAGAAAATTGTACATCACAAATAAATAACTCCTAGATGTTTTATTGGTTGAGCAAGATACATAAGATCAGTGTTTCTCAACATATGTGGAATTTATCTAAGGTTGGGCATGGAAAGGGGGAGAATGATGGTGTAGGAGCATGTATTAAAAGATCCTTAGCACAAGAAGAGTTAAATTATAAAGGCGGGCCAAAGTTAACAGATACAAAATCTATTATCAAGTGGTGTAATGCTAAAATGGGTCCAAATAATGAAAAAAAGTATTCAGTTCATAGAGTTATTTGGTTGGTAGATGATACTAACATTGAAAAATATGAGGATTGTTGTGCATTGATTGGGTCAAGTGAGCTACACTCTTTTAGAAGCTCCAATACAAGTTCATGGACTATCCATATGTGTAAGATGGAATTCTTTTGTTCTTCATGTATAGTTCAAGCCTGGAATGAGTTGAATCAAAGGATTGGGTTAACAAATGGTGGCTAAAAATTCTAAGCCCACTTGAGATGTATCATCTCTCAATGGTACTACAAATTAGAGAGAAGGAATCATTCATTGAATTTTATCACGCATCAAATATAGTTGAACTACGTAAGATATCTACTTGCATAGTTTATAAAATTCCTATTTTTATCTTACTTTGTAGTATTTGTGTAATATTGACTAAATTCATCTAGAATTGGATGCACATATCAATACAGTGCATGTTTATGCAGCGATTGTAGATGAAGACAATGAAGAGGGAACAAATTATTACTTGTGTCATTATGTTGAGGCCAAAAAAATTGGATTCCCCTGCTATAGATGGAGAAAACATAAAATATCCTACAAGTTTGATGGTTGTTATTGGAACATGGTTAGAAGGTACCCAATTAAGAAGTTTGATGTTTGGTTGTTTAAGGAATTTGATGCGCATCAAAATATTATTCATTACTCAAACCTTGTTGTAGCATTCAATGTTCATTTGATCAAATATGGGGTAGCACCATGGAACAAGAACTTGTGGAAGGTGCATTAGTTTGACCATGAGAAAATACTTGACACAATAAAGAGAAGAGTAGAGTCAAGTGGTTCATTGCATTGATTTTTAAGTATGTACATTGAATTTGTAAAATCATGTTATTGATCACTTTATTTTGGTTATGAAAATTCCTATCATTATCTTGTGTTCTAACTACTATGGAAATGAGAAAATCACTTATATTATAATTTTTTAATTATTTAAATTGAATTCTTTCATATATTTATGCCTCTTCTTCATTCTAACTCAATCTAACACAATCAATATGTTTCATTTTTGACATCAATCATGGATAAAATATTAAACTATTTGTGTTTCTATGTTTTCAATGTTTCTTTTTATACTAATATATTTCACTTGATAGTTAGATTATATTAGTGGTTGAAAGAGTATTAGTGTTTCTTTCTTTCTTAGGTCACATTAGAGTATATCAGTGTTTCTTTCTTTCACTACATTGATCTCAAACATTGACAACTTCTCCATAGACCCATATTAGGTATAAATGCATCTCAAATTTAAAGTTTGAGTTGAGATCAATTGAGTTTTCACCACTTTTACACATTCAAAACACTTTGGTGGAAATCACTTGACCTTTCACTGTCACATTTCAACTTGATAGGAAACGTTTTTCATGGCTTGAGCCACCCAAAAGTTGGTTCCAATATTAGTTGGATTCTTTCATGCCTTTTAGGTGTAGATTACTTATGTGATTGTGTTTCTTCCTAACTATTTGGTAGAAATTTTGAATGGTTTTGCCACAAATATAATGCTTCTAACCTAATTTTACTTCTCTAAAGTGTTGAGAATGGATTTATCAAGTATATGCTAAATTTACTTATGTTTTGGATGAAGATTTGGTATGACATAGCAAGGCCTTAGTGCCCCTATTTAACTCAAAGTTTCTCATTTTCTTGCTACTACATTTCACTTAAGTCCTGTCATAATTTTGAATAGACTTTTGTTGCATTTCCTAGAACACTAAGTTTTGGTACTTGACCTACTTGTCCTCCCTCTTGCTCCATTATAATGAAAACGAATTACAAAATATATAGGGAGGAATCAACACCAAGGATTAGTTTGTCATACACTTTCCCATACTTGACTATATTATAAATATAGGTGCAAATATTTCTTTGATTTTTTTGATAATCTTATGGTATCTTTAATTTCTATCGTCATATTTAGCTAGAGTATCTAGCTCCCATTCTTGGTAAATTTAACATATTTCTATGATAAGAGGGGACTATTACTCTTACGTATATTTTACCACCTTCTAACTCCATAAATATAACATTTCCATATTTTTTCTCCTAGCCATAGTGATTTAAGAAATTTTACACTAGAATATACTTTCTAGTAATAACTTTCTCCCACATTCTTTCCATTCTAGGGTGATCCCACAAAGTTGGTTTACAATTTCTAGGAGATTTTGATTTTTTCTGAAATCGCATATTTTTAGAAAATATAATTATTTAAGCCTTAAAAAGTTATATTTTAAGGATTTCAATTGAAGAGGGTTTGATCAAACCCCCTTGCATAGAACACTGCTAGTTTTAAACCATACCTACAAAAGAGTCTCCTTTACACCTATCAAAATATTGATAAAAAATCACTTTTGATTGACCTTTTGGGGGATCAAATGAATTCATTTAAAATTTATTTCAAATGATCATGGTAGTCCTCAGAACGAGCTATCCAGTGAATATAATTTTAATATGGTTTGGTTTTATTATGTATGTGTTTTTTTAGTTTTATTAAACATAGGTTTTTCACCAAAAATCAAGCTCTTTGTTTTGTACATGTGGAAAAATAGAATATTATCAAAATAAAAATTTTAAAAATATGTTCAAGTTGGGTAATGATGTCCTTGATCCATTAAAAGAAAAATGAATTTCAATACATACAGAAAAAGTTGTGTTGTATATAGTCTGCCTATGTTTCAATTGTAATTGGTTTGACTTTGAAACTCAATTAAGGAAAAAATATTTAATAAAACAGTATGAAACCAAATGAAAGTGCTAGATATCGTAGTTAAAAATCTAAATTTGAAAAATTAGAATTTCATCCTTCATATAAAAAAAAAAAATTGTATACGGTGAGCATCACTCCTTAAAAATGTTGTTTTTTAAAAAAATCTAGTTTTCGAAGATGGAAAAAGAAGTGCAATCTGATTCCAAAAAATTTGAAAAAAATATATTTAGAATCTATATACAAAATGTCACAAATCACTAGTTTGCATCATCTTCAAATTCATCATGGTTTAGCTGCTATAGGAGCCCGAAAGTGAAGATTTAGTTATAAAAAATCAGTTCAGTGTCAAGTTTGCCCAAAAATTGTAAACCAGTATTGTTGGATCACCCTCTATCATGTTGAATAAGTGGGGAGTTGCAAACATTATATATAGTAAATTGAAGGAGTTATCTTTAAAAGATAATGGAGATAATTAGAGCTATGATATGGAGGGTCTCTTTGAAGAATGATGTAAGTCCACTTGTCCAAGTACCACTTTCGTACATAAATCTTGACCTGCAATCAAGAAGTATTGAATTTGAACTAAATACATGACATTACAAAGGTCATGCAATAGCTAGCTATAGCTACAAATAAAAAGTATTTTATCCCACATAAATGCTTCACATTCTATGTGAATAATTTATATTACATCTCGAAACTCTTAGACCATCAAATGACTAAAAGGTGAAGAAAGCATCTAGAAAATGAGTTCAAAATCTAGACACTTTGGCAACATAAATTTGAATGTGAGATTCAACCTTGAAAATTTTAATTGCAATCTAATGTAATAAGTTCTTCCTCCCCTCAAAATATTATTGAGTTCATAGGTACCCTTTCAAAAACATAGAGGCTAGAGGTAGGTCTTGTGCAAAAGATGGGATATTTGGAGAGTAAAGGCCTCAAAGCATGAGGACAAGGAATTGAATCCTCTCTAATCCAAAATTGAAAACTCTCCACAATCCCAAGTTTGGTTCGAACTTGGCATGGACATGCATGAAAAATTTTCCTTCCTATTTATTTGGTTTCTAGTAGCTATTTTCAAGTCAAAAGGTATCATAGGGATGTGAGAAATCCTCAATACAAAAAGAACAACAACCAATTGGTGGTGGAAATGAAAGCATGCACAATATTTCAAAGTTGTAGAAATAAAAAAAAATTCATATCACAATCATAGGATCATGGCTATTCTATAGGTAATCATCATGAGGGATTATACATGCTTGTATTATTTTGTATATTTAGATGAAGCATTATCATTCCATCTACCCAAGTAACGTGACTCTAGGATCCACTTTTACTATTGTCCCATTGCATTTATGGTAATTGAAGTCCCTAGACCTACTTCTTGACACTTGAATAATTCACCCATGAATCCTATATCTCTTATTTGTTCATAGTAATAGCTCACAACTATGTCCTTCCTCGTGATTGTGCTAATTTTATGACTTCTACCCTTCATCATGGTGACTATACATATTTTCATTATAGACTGTATTTCCCTCCATTACCTTTGCATAGTTCACTTTGTTGACTAATCAACAAGATTTCCCTCAAAACTTTAAGGTCTGAAACTTGAACATGGAAGACTGTCACTTTATCATCCCTTCCTTGTGACATTGTTGTCCAATTATGATCTTTCCTAGGTTTTTCCTTGTCCTTGTAATCTCAAAATCACTGGAACCCTCCATGCTTGATATGATTTGTCTTATATTATGGTTGCATTATGCTTGGAACTTGACTATTCATTATCATTTTAACTCATTGTATGGATTGTACTCGTGAATGGATTTTTCTCTTCCTTTGTGTTTGACCCATGACTAGTTTTCTTTTGTTATTTTCCCTTAGTCTTAGCTCGTGAAATCTACCCATCTCTATTGTCATCTCCACCTTTTCCATAGCACTTTGAATGGATTTTTATCTTACAAGATTGATGTAACCATTATAAACTTCCCCTTAATTCACTTTGAATGGATTTTTATCTTGCAAGATTGATGTATCCATGTCAACAAGAACACAATTTTTAAAAATATGAATCATTTGCAATAACTGCATTATTCTTCTATCATCATTTTATTTTTGATATTTTTAAGATTCAACTCTAAGATAGGGTTATCCTATGATTATATTTCTTCAATCTCAGTTGTAAAGTGTGCATTCTCCATCACACTAACATCTTCTTCCTTCATAATTGAATTGTTCATATTTATGTTCTAGCCAAGTCGATCAGCAATAGTAGCATGTAGCGCTTGGGTATGAATTTTTTCTCCTTCTTGTGTAATGATAGACCCCTTTTTACTGCCCCTTAAGAAACTAGATACCCTATCAAAACTCTATCCATTGGTACGGTAAGATTCTTTTCTACATGAGATAATTCACTTGTCTATTGAATTTCATGCTACTTCCTTGGTCATTCTACCTTCTTTCTTCCACATTCTTTGTCTTCCTCCATGTCATGTGTGTTCCTCATATAACTTTTTCCTTTGTGCAACTTTTAACCAGTGATTTATGATTATCACTTCATGATTTATGCAATTTATGACTATCCATAACTTAAACCATTTGATGTGTGGTCACCATGTACTATCTTATTGCAATGATATGACACTAAATATTTTATTAAACCCTTGTTTCCCCTACAAGGTCACTGTGATTCTTTACTTCATCCTTTGATTTGATTTTTCTTCATGAGGTATGCTTGACTTAATGAAACCCTCATTACTATGAGCACTTTTATGACTGCAATGAATCTCATTTCTCATTATCAAAGGGTCATAACTCATGAGTTATGACCCTTTGATATATTTAAATAATCTAAGGAATTTTGATAAAAATGGACTACATTCTATAGAGTTCCATACTCCCACTATTAATTATGAGATTGCAGCAATTACCTATTACCTTGCATTTTGTTACAAAAATCCTTCACTGGTTTCATGCTTAATAGATCTAGTCGATGGTTTATATCCTTATCATGCTTAATTCATCCTATATAAGTAATCTTATACCATTTATTTGTTACACCACATTCTCATGCTCCAACTGATGGTGACCTAATCTTACATAGATATTGTAGAACCCCTCAATATAATTATTTACATTCAAATCATTTTTCCACAAGTTGTACAACTTCTTCAATAACTCAACTTAATAGTTAAATGGAAAAAATGTGGCCTTTTTTTCTACATATTTACATGTTTAGTAAAAATTTGTATTGATGATCTTTGAAGAGCCCTAAGTATGAAATATTGGAAAACTTTGATGAGCTCTTCCTCATAAAATGTGGCACTTACAACCACTTTGTTTGAAGGTACAAGGTCATGTAGGGTCCCTCTGCAATAATCTCTCAATTTTTCTTATCTCTAATGCATTTGGTTGTGGTGACAACTGTTCGCACATTACAAAAAGTGTCAAATGCATGTAGTCTAAAGTTGTATGGTGCTGTAATTTTTATTATGTCCATTTTGCAACAAAACTGACAATTCCAACGCATTTGATGGGTGGTTTTATGATATGTAAGGTCCTATTTTTCACCCCAACATGATGGAGTGTTATAGGCTACATTGTACCAACAATTTCTCTTAAGAGACCTAAGTGTGAAAAAATTGGCAAAATTTGATGAGCTCTTTCTCATAAACTATGGCACTTACAACCACTATAGCTAAAGCTACATGGTCATGTAGGGTTCCTCTACAATAAATTCTCTAAATTTTTCATATCTCCAATCCATTTGGTCTTGGTGAAAAAATTTCACACATTACAAAAAGTGTCAAATGCATGCAATGTAAAGTTGCAAGGTGGCATAATGTTCATTATGTTTATTGTGTGACCAAACTAGTAGTTCCAATATGTCTAAGTGGGTGGGTTTATGTTATGAAATTTCCTATTTTTCACCCCGCATATCAGATCATTCTAGGCTACATTGTACCGATAATTTATCTTCAGACCTAAGTGAAAAAAAGTGGAAAACTTTAACAAGATATTTATTAGAAATAATGGCACTTAAAACCATTCTATTTAAAGTAACATGGTCATGTAGGGTCCCTCTACAACAACCTCTCTCATATTTTCATATCTCCAATCCATTTGGCTATGATGAAAAATTTGTGCACCTTTTTAAAAGCATCAAATGCATGTAGTGTAAAGTTGAAAGGTGGCTTAATTTTTGTTTTGTTTGTCATGTGATAAATTTTTATAGTTCCAACATGTCTAGGTGGGTGGTTTTATTCTAGGAAAGGTCATTTTTTGTACCCCAATATGTCAAATCATTCTAGGATATATTGTACCGGCAATTTCCCTTAAGAGACCTAAGTGTGAAAAAGTGGAAAAGTTTGATGAACTCTTCCTCAAAAACCATGGAACCTATAAAAATTGTGCCTAAAGGTATAGAATCACAAAGGGTTTCTCTACCATAACCTATCTTAGGTTTTCATCTCTCCAATCCATTTTTTCATGGTGATAAGTTTTTATATGTTGCAAAAAGCATTAAATACATTGAAGAGAAAGTTGCAAGGTGGCATAATTTTTGTTATGTTCTTCGTGTAGCAAAAATAACCATTCCAAGACATCTACATGGGTATTTTTATGCTAGGAATATTTTTTTGTACCCTAGCATGCCAGACTGTTCCAGGCTAAATTGTATCAATGACTTCTCTTAAGAGATGTAAGTGCGAAAAAATAGAAAACTTTGATGAGCTATTTTTCAAAATGCATGGCACTTACAACCATTTTTTTTGAAGGTACATGGTCATGTAGGGTCCCTCTATAATAAACTCTCTTAGCTTTTCATATCTCCAATCCATTTGGTCATGGTGACAAGTTTTCACACGTTGCAAAAAGTGTTAGATGTATGCAATGTAAAGTTGTAAGGTGACTTAATTCTTATTTTATTCATTGTGCAACCAAACTAGAAATCCAAACACATCCAAGTGGGTATTTTTATGCTAAGAAAGATCTTTTTTTGCACCCCAACATGTTGGATCATTCTAGGCTACATTTTATCAATGATTTCTCTTGAGAAACCTAAGTGTGAAAACATTGGCATGGTTTAACAGGCTCTTTATCAAAAACCATGGAAATTAAAACCATTTTTTCTAAAGGTACAAGGTCACAAAGGGTATCTATAGAATAAACTCTCTCAATCATTCATATGTCCAATCCATTTGGTTGTCGTGAAAAATTTTTGCATGTTTCAAAAAGCATCAAATGTATTAAAGAGGAAGTTGCAAGGTGGTGCAATTTTTGTTTTGTTCGTCATGCGGCCAAATTGACAGTTCCAACATGACTAGGTGGGTGGATTTATGCTAGGAAATATCCTATTTCTCACCCCAACATGTTGTATCATTCCAAGCTTCATTGTACTGATGATCTCTTAAGAGCTTTAAGTGCGAAAAAGTGGTAAGCTTTGATGAGCTCTTTCTCAAAAATCATGGAACTCACAACCATTCCATCTAAAGGTATATGTCCACATACAGCCCCTCTACAATAACCTCTCTCAGTTTTTCATATCTCCAATCCATTTTTCCGTAGTGATAAGTTTTTGCATTTTGGAAAAGCATCAAATGTATTTAAGAGAAAGTTGCAAGGATGCATAATAGTTTCAACACATCCGTTTGGGTGGGTTTATACTAGACAGGTTCCTTTCTTGCACTTCAACATGTCGAATAATTCCAAGCTATAGTAATCTTTCTCAAAAACAATGGCACGTAGAAATCTTTTGTTAGAAGGAGGGTCTGTCTACAAAAACCTCTCTCAAATTTTCATATCTCCAAGCCATTTTTCAATGGTGGAATTTTTTTTGCTTCCCCAAAAATCGTTAGACACATGCAATGTAAATTTGCAAGGTATGCTCTTTTTTTAAGTTCTTTGTGGGGCCAAACTGTTGGTGCCAACACATATAGGCAGGCATGTCTATGCTAGGAATGGTCCTTTTGTACACCACAACTTTCCCAAACATTTCAAACTACATTGTGCTAATTCTTTCTCTTAAGATCCCTAAGTGCAAAAAAATGTACTTTGATGCATTGTTTCACGAAGTCTGTGGAACATAAAAACATTCCATCTGAACCTATAGGTGCATGTGAGTCCCCTCTACAACAACCACTCTCAAATTTTCAATTCTTGAAACCATTTCACCATGGTGAAATTTTCTCTATTGCCCCAAAAATCATTAGGTGCATGCAGTGTGAATTTGTAGGGTAGCGTAATTTTCATTCTATGTGTCATGGGGCCAAACTGTCAAACCCAACACGTCCATGTGGGTAGATCTACTCTATGCATGGTCTTATTTTTCACCCCAACTCTCCCAAAAATTTCAAGCTACACTATGTCAATGCTTTCTTTATGAGTGGAGATAGCACAAGTGTAGGGCATGGGTGCATGAGGTGTCTATGTGGTTGTTAAATGCAATGGTCACAATCACAACATGAACATGAATAGTTAGTCCATACCTACACCATTATATTTCATGATCTCTATGCAAGGCTAGGATTATTTGAGTTAGAGCAACATCAATTCCTCAAGATCCATAGCAACCTATGAACATCCAATTAGTCTAAGATGAATCCTACATTTGAAATCTACTCAAATGTGCCCATCTAAACATAAAATATGCCTCAATTAACAAAGGTAAAATCAATCCAAACTCATGTCAAGAAAAATTAAATCCAAGATGCAAAGACAAAGTAAATATGATAATACTATGAAATAGTTTTCATAAAATAGGAGTTGAATATCCTCAAGAATGTCTCCTAAATTTTTAATATGATATTCATAAAACAAAACTATAATACCTATCAAGTGGTCATCTCAAGAATATAAATCAAGAAGATAATGTATAACTTACTGCTCTAAATTTGAAGTAGGAATATGAGGAGTTGGAATATTCTCCAAATAAGAAAACTAAATATGTCCTCAATCTCAAGATGGTAAATAGTAAGGATATGTGATATTTGTAACAATTTTACAATTACTAACATATGATATTTGTAATAATTTTATAGTTATTAGTTGTAGAAGGGACACCACATTTTGGTTAAGGAGTTGTACTTGGTGAGTTTTAACATTGGTCCATACATAAATGAAGTGGTGTGACATCTTGTGCATGGAATTTTGTCATGTCCTTTTGGGGAGGCCTTGGCAATTTAAATAGGGAAGTAGTAAAGGATGGTTAAGCAAACACCCACAATCTTGTCAAATATGGTGAGAAGTGTATGCTAAATCCTTTGAAGAATCCAAAGGAATAATATGAGTTGGGGTCCTAAGTGATGATCTCAAAGGAGATCCTAGATTATTAGGACATAAGGGAAGTGGAGGTTACCGTTGTTGAGTGTGTCACAAAGAAGGATGCAATACAAGATATATTTCAGCAAAAAATTACAATGAAAATGAAAAAATCATGGAGGTAGAGTTTCTTTTGAAATAGTGCAAGTGTGATTAAAAGTTTCATGGATTGACTAATGTTGATTAATGTTAAAATTTTTTAAGTAGGAAAAGGATTCCCTAACAAAGATAGCACTTAGATTGTAGTGGTATTGAAATGACATTAGAAACTTTTTCAAGAGAAGTCCCAAGAAACGAAAGGAGAAAAATACATAAGGCATTATTTGATAATTAGAAGAAGATTGTGCCATAATAGATGCTATTGAGTGTTTCTCAGAGGAGTGGGTAAAGAAAGTGGGAATTGGAACCACCACTAAAAGTAAAAAACAAAATGTAGAGATTCAAACAAATGTGGGTGGAAATTGCTTGGTGGAGTGCATGACAATACTAGAATATTTGGTAGAAACATGGATTGAAGGGGAAAAGGATCATGTGGAAAGGAAGTAAGAGAAGTCTATCTTCAAAGGCTTGCAAGGTAGTGATATTGAGAAAAAATATTGACAAGGATTCAGCTGGTGGGAAGTAGCTTGAAGAGTGGCAAGTGGTGCAAACGCTCATCAAGAAAGATGAAGTGAAACTAAATGGTGTGTAGTATGATGTGTCAAGAAAAAAATTGTAATATAAAGGTGATTTGACATGAAATTCAAGAAGTGTAGATGGATAGAGACTCCATGGTTGCAAGGAAGATGGTGGACGAGTATTAGTTGTGTAGTAGTAGGGGTTGTGACATTGTAGATAGTCAACAAGGATGAAGCAATAGTAGGGAAGAGGGATGGTAGGTTTCTTGTCTTGAGGAAAAAAAGTACTTGCATAGGAAAGTGAAAAGATGGATATAGTAGGGCCAAACATGGAGATAGAAATTGAATACTTTGCATTGGAAATGGCATAATTTAGTGTTGGATTTTTTTACTGTAACCAGGTTGATCTTCTAATCTACCTATGGAATTTCCAATTCCAATCAAGGGCAGCTTGAAGGACCTAGACCAATTGGTGAGGATTTTAAAAACCTCCTACACTTTGGGCTCTGCAAGACCTAGGAGGGTGATCCCTTAATTTTTTTATAACCTCTACACCATAAATATAAACAACATTAACCATAACAGATATTCTCACTTAATATCTCAACAAAACGGGATAATACTGCATAGAATTCGTTGTTAATCAATAATATCAACCATTTGGAGTGTGAGATCATTACAACAATACTTCACAGTAAAATATATTCATTGATTTTCAATTTTTAGCAAACTCCAGGTGAACACAAACAAATACTGAATCTCACAAATAGATCCAACTTAGATCAGTGCCTTATATCCATTGGAGGAGTCAAATTCAAAAATACCTAAGGGTTTATAACATATTCAACATAGCATATAAGATCTTCGATAACATTGCCTTACAATATCACCAATATGCACCCTAACTCAATACTACTTATCAAATCCTTGTACAAAACATATCAACCTACAATCTCATTTAAGCACTTTAATTAATTATTTGAATTAAAGCTAAAACAAGAATTGCACACACCGCAATAGTGAGGTGAACAACATAACCCTTGATCATTTTATTCAAAATTCAAATATGCTTGTACACAGGAGAGACATGAGCTCGAATTTATCTGTTTAATTCAAAATGCCAATACTGTCATAAAACATCATATCTCCATGAATTTAAAACCTACGACAAATGACTCAAAACCTAACTTGCATTTTCTATATAGCTATCAGACTTTACAATTTCTCAGCAACTTCACCTAGACTCGGCCAAAATTTTCTAACTTGCTAACCCATACTTATGGCCTTGAAATCCTTATAGAAAATGATGGAGCAAACAAGCATCAGGCCAGAAAGTACACATGTCACTAGCCACTTGGACCACTTTATGACATTTCCAATTTTGGTTACAACAGCAACCTCCCCGAAAAATCTTCTTATTCCAGCAGCAACAAATCTTCAAGAACTTCGCGCTAACACAGCCACCAAAACAAATCTGGAAATTGTTATAACTGCAATAGTTGGTTAGTTAACTGTTAGTAGCCTACTCCCGCTTCACTCCTCCTCAATTAAATATATATTCACCCACTGTTGGTACTCTTCATCACTTGGACAATTAAAAATCATTACCTAATTTACTTTGATACTATAAGGCATATATTTAATTGCCACTTGATTTGCCTCTCATTCAAAAGACTCAAGGAATGAGCTGGTGCTAATAATTTTATCCATGCAGCTCACTAATACATCAAAATCTGAGTAATCACAAATTAAAGTAATTTGAGCATTGATGACCTCATTAGCCCGATCCTACCATTGTTCAAGTGACCTAATATTTCCATGCTCATCAATTATGCTAGGCAGCAATGTGTCACTCCAATAATCAAAACTCTTTACCAATTTTTTGATCTTCCTACTCAATTCCTCTGGTAAGGCTTTAAAACCTTGCAATGATTTAACCAACGCTTGAGTAGGTCTTAATGATAGTGACCTATTATTTACATCAAACCTTGAGGCCTTATACATCACATCTAAATCATTGGCCCTAGGGATCCACTTCTCAATTCATGGAATTGCTACCTCCTAATCCCTGTCAATGTTCTTTATTGCACCTAATAATAAAGAATAATAAGAATACATAGCTGATAATCTATCATCAATATTCTCATTTAAATGTCACAAGACAAAAGTAAAAATCTCCCTTTGTCTTGAAAATATCCCCTCCTCACTCACCTTCGGAGATGTATATAGCTTTGTAACTTTCTACATTAATTGATTCTTTGTTGGATCAATAGAGAATTCTCTCTTCCTCAATTGGTTCCAATGTAGGGCTAAAGGAAGGAGTCTGACTGGGAGATATCGATGTAGAGACAATAGGGGAAGCAAGGGGCAATGATTTAATCATTGTTCTGACTGATGTCTCCCCAATCTGCCTGTGTTTTAACCTGTTGATGCAGACCCAAGAGGCTCAATTATGCTGATTAGGCCTATTTTACAAAGAAACATTCCTTTAAACCTATCACAAGACCATGAAACCTTGGGGAAGCAATTCATATGCCTTCAAACCTCCAAAATCACAAAAATATTCCATTGGTATGGACAAACACATGTCAAACTTGAAAAAACCTTGTTTTAGGCACAATTCATGAGGGTTTATTGAAAATGACACTTCCAAAGCCTCCCAGACCATGCCACCCACTAAAACACTCATATTTTATCCCCAATATGCTCAAAAGTTCATAAAATAGCCATCCCTAACTTCCCATTGTCCAATTCAAGACTATACCCATCAAACCATGCACCTTTCCAATGGAATCCACCCCAAAGGCTCTCATGAAGTTATGAAAATCACTTAACCTTCACAAAAAAAAGTATTAACATGTTTATTATTCCTATCTAAGCCTATCCACCGAGTTATAGGTCTTCACAGTGGGTGGAAGGCTTAGAATGGCATTTTGACTCTTCTCACAACCCCCAAAACAATGTAAATAGGCAATTTCAGAAAAATAATGATTTCTCCCTCAATATGAATGTTCAAATCCTCAAATCAAATGAATTTGAAAGTTAATTCATATGTATACACATTCAAAATTATTTTTAGAGCCAAAAGATATTGTACGGATCCGTACCAAGCCTGCAAAGTTCAGGAAAACAGGAAAAACATGGGGTTTGAGACCACCCGGCAGTAAAACAAGGATATCTCGCTCAATTTTTAATGAAATCACACCATTCCAATTCCAAAAGAAATTTTATTCAATTATATATCCAACCATAATAGTATTTTAGTGTAAAACAATATGTACAGGCCGTACAATCCATGGGATCAGCAATTTCTTAATGGAAAACACAAAAAAATAGCAAACTTCTTATTAGAAACTCATTCCAAACTTCTTCAACAGCCTCCCTTCAAGATATTTCCACAATATATCATGTTACCACCTTCAAATAACCCCTTGAACTTACCAACTACCATAACCACCCTTTGTTAGAGTCTAAGATGACAATTTTTGCCAATTTTGCTCTTAATCACTATCCCATTATAACTTGATCAACTTGATTTTGCAAATACCACCTAACTGACCTATTAAGCCCTCCAATACATTTAAAATGGTCATTGAGACCTTATTTAACATGGAATAAGACCCTACTCCCCATATCCCTTAAAACTCATGATTTCACATGGCTTTTGCATTATGAATCAAACTGACAAATTCAACTAAATGATTCAAAACCTTTTCAAATTACATTATGATTGGTCCTTTAGACCTTATTAAGCATAAATGAACACAAGACACACCTAGGTATCAACTTAGACTTCACAAGGTGTAGGTGCTCTTGTACCACCTGTCCACCTCTGTTTGCAACTCAATATTATTTGCTGCACCTTATTATATTCTCCAATCATAAAATTATATTTTCCCATGAGGCTCCTTTTTTCAGCTTCCTCTCTCTTTGCAGTCTTTTGTGCCAATTTGGCCACATTTACAGTTAAATTTGTGGCCTTTGTGGTTGAGGTCTCTGAAGCACTTTTTGTTATTAGCCCCCCTCTCAAATTTGGATTAATATCAGTAATATTTGGCTTTCTTCCATGGGGGGCCAAAGCCCATATTACGAAGGTTTCATATTCCTCACTAAAGGCAGAATCTTGCAATGTTTCCTTGACCTCTTCTTCAAAATTTTTGAGGGGATGCTTGGACTTCAAAATAGAATTGAAAGCTACTGCATCAAAAATATCCCACTCAGGTAAAATCAAGACACTAGCTTGATTGACTAAATTTCTCCCTGCTTGTGGAGTGATGTTCTTGAATTAATTCATTACCTCAACCTTTACCTGATAATCATTCTCTTCACTAACCTATACGGCCTTAGTTCTCTTATCTTCTTACACTTCTCCTTATATTCTTCCAACTTAATTCTCAAACCATTTGCAAGAAAATAGGTATTTTCACAAAGGCATCATCATCCAAAAATTATTTACAAGCCTCCATCCTTGCATCTTGTACACATTTACCTTTCATATCCAAGTCTGATAAAACCAACTCAACTGGTCTTGGAGGAGAATGCATGCCCATTTTCATATCCTGATTAGTAAAAATAATCTCATCAACCAAGTCCTCTTGGGACTGCTCAATCCTTCACCTCTTGGGGCTTGGTGCTGATGGTGGTGGTGTGGAACTTCTCTTAGGTGATGACTCTAGATCAATTATGTTTATTGCCCTAGGTGATTTGATAGTTGGACCTGGTTGTTCATGTAATTTCATTATCCGATTTCCCTTTCTATCTTCTTCTTCTTCATCACTGTTTTCATCCCTTTTCCTCCTGTAAATAGGTCGGTCATCTCGAGGTTGGTAATTTGGCCTCTCTTCAAGTGGCCTTGCAGCTTGTTCCTGTATGCCCAAGTCCAACTCCAGATTTATTTTCTTGGTCATTAGAATACTCATGGTTTATTTGAAATTCTCCATCAAAAAATCAATCTTTTTATGATAGGGACTGAATTCCATCAATGGATCATACTTTGGATCCATCTTGTACACAATGGCCAATAGCTTATCATAAGCTACCCATTTCCCTTTGTTCAACTCCTGTTTATTCAAATCAAATTCATTTATGACTAGGTCCTCAAGGAAATTGAACTCATGAACAAATTTATCTTCATGAATACATCCAATTTTCCACATAACCTCAGAAAATCCAACTCTTGGTGGCACATTATAAGGAAAAATATGTGGGGTCCCCTAGAAACCATATACCCTCAAAATAGTGTTGATCGGTTATGGGATAATGTCACCCCAATTTGTGGAAAATATTCAAATCCGGCCTCCTCCCTTTTGGCCTAAGGAAATCATGCAACTCCTCAGGAACCCTAGGTAAATTCACCATCAATCTATCTCTTAGTCTTGATGCAAAGCAGTTTTTGAACTGTACATAACTGGCATTCTCCCTATTGTATGAAAGGTCAGCAGTCCACACTTGTACTAGTAGCCTTTCTCCATTGACAAACTGCTCCAATCTCATCTTCTCGGAGAAAAATTCAGCATTCTTGAAGGGTGTGCCTGTGTCATTCTGTTGCAATTTCAACAACCCTTCATGTATCTTTTCCATCAAGAAGGAAGAAAAATCATATGCTACAGAGAAATTAGGGTGTTGTATCTACACCCCCATGAACATATAAATTGTAGGCATCACTATATTAGGGATAAAACCCAAAATTTGGCACAATCAATAGAAAGTGGCCAAGAAGTGTTTGGAAAAACAATCCAATTTAAAAGGCTCCTGGTCACCGAGGCTAATATGAACACTTGAACTTCCTTCCCTAGGAAAATGAGGTGGGAGCATCTTAGCTCTGAAAGGGGATTTAATCTTCACATATTCTTGTTCCATTCCTTCAAGCTCAATAGGGACCAAGAATACCCTAGGCTCACTCAAATCACATACCTCTCAAAACTCCTCTTTGTTAATACTTAACAAAACATTTCCATCATTATCTCTAACCGCCCGTGTGACAGGATCATATCTTGCGTCCACTGCCTTGAGAAAATCCACATCAGGGAATACATTGGGAACTATTGTTTCCCCATATCATACATCTATCCATTTGAAAAAGGATGAGGAAAATTTCTTTGTCCAAACCATAGTCTGAACATCTCCAAACCCTTAAGGGGAACCCTAGCATTGGCTATACTAAAAAAATTATATACTAATCCCTCCCCTAGGTTTTTTCCTCGCATTAAAACCATCCCTTTCTTCCTATCATTTGTTGACAATGGTAATTGATCTACGAAATCATCATACAAGTTTCTATTCAAAAAGTCAATCTAGTCGGAATGATGTTTTAATGGTGTCATCTTGAGCAAACTAGGGCTTCCTTGTATTTCAGACCTTAAAAAAACTAGGGCTTTACAAAACTACGAAATTACAAAACAAATACTTTGCAATTTCACACAATTTAGCTCACCTATAGCCCTAAAACAATTTTCAACAATATTTCCAACAACCAAAAAGAAAATTCCCCCAAATTCAGATTACAATTTGACTAGGAGATATAGAATTCAACTTACAGATTTGTGCTTCGCATAAACCCTAATTCTTCACTGCAACATCTTGTGAATTCGTCGTCATCTTTAAAACTGTTCTACGAAACTGCTTGAATGCTTTTTGATACAATAGAATAGGAAAATGGCCACTTTATTTCAATTAAATCATACCAAAAAATGTCTTGTCTGCCATTAAAGCTCACTCAAGCACTCCACCAACGGCTTCAATCACATTTGATGCCAGGAAAGAAGAAATTCTAGCGAAAGAAATAAAATGACGAATCAAAAGGGGCCCAAACCTAGATGAACCAATGGGGCATAAGATGTCCTTAAAACCATCCTCCAAAAGTAACGACCAAATAAATCCCGGCCATGGTATAAGATAATACACTAGGGTTTTGCATAAATACATGAGAACAAATGTAAAACCCCAGCCATAGGCTTTTCTCAAACATCATATAGAACCAGAAACATAGGCATGATCAGATGGAACTTATAGAACATAAAATGAAGTTCCATCAGTGGCTCTAGTTGGGGACGTTCATTCCACTGGAATGAAGCAAGATCTCAGAATCTTAGGTTGAGCAGACCAATTACAAAGATGACCAAAAGGATTTGTCCGGACCAAACAACCCAGTAGGAAAGAAACCTACCACTAACATATATACAAACCTAAACTACCTTTCATGGAAAAAAAATATTTCAAGTGAAGTACAACTTCAAGAACTATCCATGAATTGGAAATTCAATAATATCCCCTGTCATCTCTTGGAGGAAGTATAAATCTTCACCCCTCTTACTGTTGATCAAAAATGGACCCAACCAGATTGCATCAAATTTTTCATGTTTTCCTTTATCTTCTAATATGTAATTCCACATTAGGACCATATCTCCATCTTGGAAGCTCCTTGTAGTTGCCTTTTTGTCATACAAGTTCATTACTTGCAACTACAATTTTGCATTTTTCATTTGAGCCTCCCTCCTTGTTTCATCCAATTCTATGAGAGCTTCCACTCTCAATTGTATTTCATCATCAATTTCATTGTCATATGTCTAGAGAAACTTATACATCTTCATCGGATTTTTTTGGGGCAACCTTGCATTTATCCCATAGACCAAGTCAAATGGGGCACAGCCTATTGCTTTCTTCAAAGTTACCCTATCTGCCCAAACTACTAATCTCAACTTATAATCCCATGCCTTCTTATTTTTATCCAGGATTCTCTTGATGATTTTCATCAAGATTTTATTGCTTGATTCTAATTTTCCATTTCCCTATGGGTGATATGGTGATGAGTAAGAAATTTGGATCCCATGCTTCTCACAAAATTATGTGTATTCTTCATATCTAAAACACATTGCACTATCTGAAACAATCCTTTCTGGACATCCAAACCTAGTCAATATGTTGCTCATCAGGAAGTCAATTACCACTTTACTAGTTTCCCTCTTCATTGGAATTTCTTCCACTGACTTGGTAAAATAATCAGTGGCCACCAATATCCATGAGTGGCCTACATTAGACTTACATGCTATCTCTCCCACAAAATCAATACCCCATTGTTGAAATGGAGATTGCACTATAACTGGCTTTAGAGGCAAGTTACCAGAGAATTTTAACTTACCAGAGAAATGCTGACAACATCACATGTCTTTACCAATTGGCGTGCATTTTTTAAAATAGTAGGCCAACAAAATCCAACCCTCAATATCTTATGGGCAGTTGTTTTGGCCATGTAATGCCCTCCACAAACTCCATTGTGCATCTAAATCAAAATTTTATGTGCTTGATTTTGATCTACACATTTTAGCATGACACCTTCTCCATTTCTCCACCAAAGCTTACCATCTATAATAACATACTTGATAGCATGTAATTTCGATGTCCTTTTTTCATTTTCACTTAAGTTGTCAGGACATTTCATCTTTTGCAAATAATAAATCACACCTTTATACCATTTGAAATGTTCCATATCATATATGTGTGATCTATTCTCCTCTTCTTGCAAATTTATCTAATTTTCTTCCAGATTACTTTGGGCCATAAGCTTGGCCAATCCTTGTCCTCTTACCATCTTAGTAATCTGGATCTCAATATTGAATTCCTGGATCCTATTGATCCATCTACACCGTCTTCCTGACACTTCCTCCTGTGTGAAGATATATTTGACAACAACACTAGGTACATATGCAACCAAAATAGCTCCCATAAAATAAGGCCTGAAGGATTTTACTACCCTCACCAATGCATATGCATGTTACTCATTTATATCATACTTGAGTTCTGCAACTTGCAAAGATTTACTGAAAAAAAATATAGGTTGTTCAAAACCTTTTGCATTCTTTTACAACACAGCTGCAATTGTGTGGAAATAAGAAAATGAAAATATCTATAAGGGTTTAGAAAAATCAGGGGTTTTCAATATAGGAGCCTCCTTTATCGCTTGTTTAATGGCCTAGAAGTCTTGTACAGACTCCTCTCCCCATTCTACCTTAGCTCCATTCTTAAGCATCTTGGAAATTGGGCGAACTATCTCAGTAAAATTTGTCACAAACCTCCTTAGGAAGTTTATTTTTCCAAAGAAAGATTGTATACCTTTGACATTGTGGGGTTGTGAGATTTTTTCTATGCAATTACTCTCTTAGGATCAATTCTGACTCCATCCTTAGAAACAATATGTCCCAATAATTTTTCCTCTCTTACCCCAAATGCACATTTATTTGGATTCAAAGAGATACCATACTCCAAGGCTCTACTAAATACCTTCTCCAAATTCTCACAATGATCCTCTCTCTTTTTGGAGTATGTTGTCAATTCATCTTGGTATATCACCAAAAATAAGTTAATGAAATCTAAAAATGCCACATCCATGGCTCTTTGGAAAGTAGCCCCTGCATTTGTCAAACCAAAAGGCATTCTCACATTAACATATGTTCCCCAGGGTGTAGTGAATGTTGTTTTATATTCCTCAGACTCCTTAACCATGAGTTGGTTGTAACCAGAGAACCCATCCATCATAGACATCAATTCATAGCCTGTCACCCTTTGCAACATGGCTTCCATATTTGGTAATGGATAGTTGTCTTTTAATGAAGACACATTCAAATTTTTGAAGTCTACACATAATTTGATGTCTTTATTTTTCGCTTACTGACACTAAATTTGACACCCATGATGAATGTCTGATTAGCTTGATGATCCCTACATCCCTTAGTTTCATTAAATTATCAAGAACTGATGGTTTGGTTTGCACTTCAACCTTTGAGATCCCAGCAAAGGTTATATCATCTAGTTTTAGCACAATGTTTGCTAATAAATTTGCCACTTTTTTGTGGCCTCTCTCCATCCAACCTATGCCAAATGCATCAAATTTTTTTAGCTCATCCCAAACAGAATTCCTATACTGTTTAAACTTATTCTTTGATACATACCTGGCCCTAACTTGGGAAACCACAAGCTCAGAGTCTCCAATTACCTTGAGCTTCTTAATCCCATTATTTTAAGCCAATCTTAACCCCAATAACAGTGCCTTGTACTCCACCACATTATTGGTGCAATCAAATGACAGAGTGAAAGAGAACTTGAATGTCTTTCCACTCGGTGATCATAAAAAAACACTTGCACCATATCCTTCTTTTGAACTTGCACCATCAAAGTACATAGTCCACAAGTCATCACACTCAGACAATTTCTTTACTTCTGAGTCAATCAATGTAGTAAGCTTATCACAATTGCTAGGGAACTCCTCAACTCTAAATTCATTTATGCCATTATCAATAAAACCTGTCATATTTTAAGTTGGATCATGCTCAATAATATGGGGCACATTTTATTCTCTCTCAATCTTGATATTCTTTCCATCAATGGAGAAAGTAGAAAATGATAGGTCACACTACATGTTACCCCCCATTGATGTTCTCCACTTTCTTGACAATAGCATCCCAAAATGTGGTGGGATGTCTGCAACTAGTACAGTCATGGCTAAGTCCTTCTTAGGATACTGAGTCAATTTATAAGGTAATGGTTTGATAGTCCCAATAGCTGGCACCTCCCTTGAATCCATTACATAGCATTTACCTTGAGTAGTATCCACTATCAAGCCCATTTCCTCCATGATCTTGACTGGCATAACATTGTTTGATGCCCCTGAATCTATCATACAATTCCTTAAAGTCTTCCCATTTATAACAACACTTAAGAAAAAGGGGTTTATTTTTTCAAGGCACATACTAATGGAATTCCCTAAATATACAGGGGGAATTTGTGACACAATTTCCTCCACTTCTTTCCATTTTATTTCTCCTTCATCCTTTGCTTCTTTACAACTACCTTGTTCAACCCTATTAATAGCAATACCTATGATCAAGGCTATTGTCTTTTCCTTATGTTCATCTATTCTTATCATTTCTAGCAAAGGTATAGTAACTTTAACCTTAGAAATCACTTGAAACATATTTAAGGGTCTTATATTTTGGCAAGTTAGACACCATACCTTCATCATTTTATTTCTTCTCTTGTTGTTTTCTCCCCTCAAGTTTATTTTGCCTCCTATACTCTCAAGAAGGTTCAACAAACTTTCTAATCACTTTAGTCTTTATGAATGATGAAGTTGCATCTTCTTGAGGCTTTGGAGTTTCATTCTTTTTCACCCAAATCTTATCATTTTTAACCTATTTAACTTTGACATCATCTTTCTTGTTATCAACTTTAACACCCTTATTTTTGTCCTTTTGTTCTTTAATAAATAAGCCAGCAGGTTTACCCTGTTCACCACCCACAGTTCTATTTCTCAGCTAAAGTGAGCCTCTCATTTGAGCAGCCATTTCCTCAATCAACCTTGCAATCTCTTCTTTTGATGGTCTCCTTAGGGACACTGAATCTTCATCTTGTTCCATATTGCAAGCATTATGGTCAAAATCACCTTCCTCATCAGAGAAAACATGTTGATGGTATATCTCACTTCTTTGCCTCTGATTATCCACATCAACTCCCTATGATTCATCATCAGAGGAACACTCTGCCTCATCAATGTATGATCTGGACATACAAACATCCACATCACCCTGCTCAATTTTAGGAGTTTGCTCATGATTTTCATGCTCTGTTCCCTCAGCAACAATCAACTGAGCAATACCATAGTGATTTTGATCATGTGGATGTTGACAAACCTCACACCATGGTCTATCTTGTACCAAATTTACTAAATTATTTTGTAGGGGATCTGGGGTATGTTGATCATGATTAGGCTTTTGGCTAGGCAAGATTGGTTTCCCATATTTCAATTTGTATTATAAGGGTAATTTTACAACCTAGGTTGTCTTTCATTCTTATTATATTGTTGTTTGGCATTTCCTATACCCTTTTCTGTCTTGGCAACAGTATATTTTATGTCTTTTAAAGTGCTTAAGACCTTATCCCATTTCTCATCATCCTTAGGATTTGAAGCAAAAACCTTCTCAGACTTATCCTTACGATTTTTAAAAAGTGTGGGCTCTTCTCTCCTACAATACTTCCCAGAAGCTCGCCTATTACTCTCAACGTTTATAGCCACCCTAAAAGAATCCCTCATAGTCTGAGGGTCTTTATCTCTGAGGAGGTATGCCATTTTAGCATCAAAATAATTGAAATATGTGGTTAGATAGACATTCACATCAAGCCTCAAAACCTAGAACAACTTATACATTGCTTTTTGAAATCTTAAGTTAAACTCTATCACAGGCTTGTTTAGAGACTTCTTGATGTTATTGAATTCATTCAACATAAAACTTGCATTGGTTTTATCACTGTATTGTTCCTTGAAACACTTTTCAAATTCATCCCATGAACCAATAATAGCATTAGGTAGACCTCTATACAGATCCCTCGCATCTTCTACCAAGGATTGTACAAAAAAAATCATTACAACATCTTCATGCTCTACCTCAGAATCATTCAGCATATCCATAAAGGCTTTTAATGTTCCCCTGCTATCACAACATTATTGCTAGAAAATTTACTCCTCTTTTCTCTCAAATCATCAGGGATGGGATTTGGATAACCTGGAATACCCTCAAATAATAATTACCTATATCTTTCCAACTATATAGGTCTTCTTTGAAATAATCCTTCAATCTTCTAAGTCTCAACACTAGATCCTATGTTTTGCACCCTAGGGCCATCCTGATTTAGATTTATAAACTTAGTAGCATGGGTTCTCAAGCCATAATTGTTTGTTTCGGTATCCATATTTATCTTAGGACCAGATCTCGATGCATCTTGGTGACTTGATGATGTTGTAGATTGTGTAGCCTCATCCATGCTTGAAATATTTAGGAAACCTATTTATCTTTTCATTTCTGCATTTTCAGCCTCAATTTATGTCCTGTCCAATTCCTTAGCAAGAGCCTCACCCTCCCTTCTAACCTTTTTTGAGGAATTTTTCACTTGTAATGGTACATGTGGTGGCAGGTCTCATTTAGGAGGGTGGGAATTCATCTTATCACTTATTTTAATCCCCTCAGCCTTGTGTTTTCCCTTGTCTAAAATGGGTTTAGGATTTGGATCACTTGGTTGAGGCTTGACAGGGTCTGATGGTTTTGGTTCTATGGATTTTGGGTCTAAGGATTTTGATTGGGTATCAACTTCACCTATAGGACCTACCTTAGATGCAGGTTTTATCTCCTTATCAAAGACTTCATGTACAACATGACCCTCAACATTTGGCTCAGGTTTTTCTTGGTTCAGGGTTTTCATTGTTGCCAACTATCTAATCAACCTATCTCTCTCAATCATAGCATGCATCAATTTTGTTTCTCTCTCCTTAAATTCCTTTTTTCTCTTGAGCTCAACTTGTTTTTGGATCTCTTGCCTTAAGGAATCAATGTCTCCAAAAATATCATCAGGGTCAGGCAAGGCCATCTCAGAACTCGATGTATCACTTAGATCTATTAGGTTCACTTCTTCAAGTACATGTCCAGACAATAAAGGAGTTTCATCATCCTCAGCAGGAGGAGGAGGCACATCACTGGTGCTTTCTTTGTGATGGCTTTGACTTCTACTCCTACTTCTCTTTTCAGAGTATTGAACACTAACAAGTCCTTTATTTTGACATGTTACATCCTCTTGGTTTGTTGTATTGAATAATGCATCAAAAAATCCACAACCATCTGACTTTGAAATTTTAGACACCTTTTCAAAATTTTCACGGATAGGATGTAAAGACTTACTGTTACCTTGATGTATAGGGTTCTATGATGTGGGAGTGGCATAACTAGATTTTGGTCTTTTCTTTATCCAATCCTTCTTAGTTTTAGCAAGTTCACTCTCCAATGTTTGTTCTGGATGGTTTTTGATGAACGGCCTCATGCTCTTCATTCTACGTACTTGTCCAAAAGATCTTTCAAATTATATTAGATCTTCAAAATAAGATGCACACGAATGTAGAGACTTCAAAGTCACCAACCAATTATCTTTGGAATACCAAATATCCAGAGATACTTGGTGGATTTTCAAAAGACCTTGGAACTTTCTATTGACAACGTACAATGTATTTCACCACTGACACAAAACTCTTTGAATAACATAAGATATGGAAAAACTTAACATAGAACCATGGACTCAACCTTCAAATCACAGAAATACTTAAGAAAACTCTATGCAAAATGGATAACCGACATACTGAAAAGAAATATTTAGATTAACATCCCCAGTAGAGTCACCATTTTGTTGGTTTTTTTTATTGTAACCAGGTTGATCTTATAATCTACCTATGGAATTGCCAATTCCAATCAAGGGTAGCTCAAAGGACCTGGACCAATTGACGAGGATTTTAAAGACCTACACTTTGGGCTCTGCAAGACCTAGGATGGTGATCCCTTAATGTGTTTATAACCTCTACACCATAATTATAAACAACATTAACCATAATAGATAATCTCACTTAATAGCTCAACAAAATGGGATAATACTACATAGAATTGGTTGTTCGTCAATAATATCAACCATTTGGAGCGTGAGATAATTACAACAATACTTCACAGTAAAATATATTCATTGATTTTCAATTTGTAGTAAGCTCTAGGTGAACACAAACAAATATTGAATCTCACAAACAGATGCAACTTAGATCAGTGCCTTATATCCATTGGAGGAGTCAAATTCACAAATACCTTAGGGTTTATAACAGATTCAACACATAGCATATAATATCTTCGATAAAATTTTCTTACAATATCACCAATATACACCCTAACTCAATACTACTTATCAAATCCTTGTACAGAACTTATCAACCTACAATCTCATTTAAGCACTTTAATTAATTCTTTAAATTAGAGCTAAAACAAGAATTTCACACACCACAACAGTGAGATGAACAACATAACCCTTCATCATTTTATTCACAATTCAAATATACTTGTACACAGGAGAGACATGAGCTTGAATTTTTTAGTTTAATTCAAAATGCCAGTATTTTCATAAAACATCATATCTCCATGAATTCAAAACCTACAACAAATGACTCAAAACCTAACTTGCATTTTCTCTATAACTATCAGACTTTACAATTTCTCTGCAACTTTACCTAGACTTGACCAAAACTTTCTAACTTGCTAACCAATACTTTTGGCTTTGAAATACTTCTTATAGAAAATGAGGGAGCAAACAAGCATCAAGCCAGAAAGGGCACATGTCACTAACCACTTGGACCGCTTTGTGACATTCCAAAATTTGGTTACAATAACAACTTCCCTAGAGAATCTTCTTGTTCCAGCAGCAAAAAATATTCAAGAACTTCACGCTTAGACTCCCACCAAAACAAAACTATAAATTGTTATAACTACAATAGTTGGTTAGTTAACTGTTATCAGCCTACTCCCACTTCACTCATCCTTAGTTAAATATATATTAACTCACTTCTGGTACTCTTCATCACTTGGCCAATTAAAAATCATTACCTCATTTACTTTGATACTATAAGGCGTATATTTAACTACCACTTGGTTTGCCTCTCATTCAAAAGACTCAAGGAATGAGCTGGTGCTGATAATTTTATCCATGCAACTCACTAATAAATCAAAATTTGAGTCATCACAAATTAAAGTAATTTGAGAATTGATGACCTGATTAGCCTGATCTTGCCATTGTTGAAATCACTTGATATTTCCCTGCTCATCAATTATGTCAGGAAGCAGTTTGTCACTCCAATCATCAAAACTCTTTACCAATTCTTTGATGTTCCTACTCAAGTCATCTGGTAAGGCTTGAAAACCTTGCAATGATTTAACCAACACTTGAGTAGGTCTTAATGATAGTGGCCTATTATTTACATAAAACCTTGAGGCCTTATACATTACATCTAAATCATTGGCCCTAGGAATCCATTTCTCAATAGATGGTATTGCTACCTCCTGATCACTGTCAATATTCTTTATTGTACCTAATAATAAAGAATAAGAAGAATACATAGCTAATATTCTATCATCAATCTTCTCATTTAAATTTTGCAAGACAGATGTAACAATCTCCCTTTGTCTTGAAAATATCCCCTCCTCACTCACCTTCAGATATTTATGTAGCTCTCTAACTTTCGACATTAATTGATTCTTTGTTGGATCAATAGAGCATTCTATCTCTTCCTCAATTGGTTCCAATGTAGGGATAAGATAAGGAGTCTGAGTGGGAGATCCCGATGTAGAGACAATAGGGGAAATAGGGGGCAATGATCCTGATGTGTAAGGCAATGATTTAATCACTGTTGTGACTGATGTCTCCCCAATCTACCTTTGTTTTAATGTGTCCACCTCTGTTTGCAGCTCAATATTTATTTGCTATACCTTATTATATTCTCCAATCAGAAAATTATATTTTCCCATGAGGCTCTCTATAGTCTTTTGTGCCAATTTGGCTACATTTACAGTTGAATTTGTGGCCTCTATGGTTGAGGTCTCTGAAGCTCTTTTTATTAGTAACCCCCCTCTCAAATTTGGATTAATCTCAGTAATATTTGGCTTTCTTCCTTGGGGGGCCAAAGCCCATATTGCCAAGGTTTCAAATTCCTCGCTAAAGGCAGAATCTTGCAATGCTACCTTGACCTCTTCTTCAAAATTTTGGAGGGGAATTTTGGACATTAAAATAGCATTGAAAGCTACTACATCAGCAATACTCCGCTCAGGTAAATCAAGACACCAGCTTGATTAAATAACTTTCTCCCTTCCTCTGGAGTGATGTTCTTGAATTCATTCATTACCTCAGCCTTTACCTCATCATCATTCTCCTGATCTGACCTATCAGGCCTTAGTTCTCTTCTCTTCTTAGAATTCTCCAGATATTCTTCTAACTTCATTCTCCATACCAATTGCAAGAAGACTGTTGTTTTCACAAAGGCATCATCATCCAAAAATTATTTACAAGCCTCCATCCTTGCATCTTGTACACATTTACCTTTCATATCCAAGTCTGATTAAACCAACTCAACTAGTCTTGGAGGAGAAGGCATGCCCATTTACATATCCTGGTCAGTAACAATAATATCATCCACCAAGTCCTCCTGGGACTTCTCAATCCTTCACCTCTTAGGGCTTGGTGCAGATGGTGGTGGTGAAGGACTTCTCTCAGGTGATGACTCCAGATCAATTATTTTTATTGCCCCAGGTTCTTTAAGATGTGGCCCTGGTTGTTCATGCAATTTCATTATCTTCTTTCCCATTCTATCTTCTTTTTCTTCATCACTGTTGTCATCCCTTTTTCTCCTATAAATAGGCCTGTCATCTTGAGGTTGGTAAGTTGGCCTCTCTTCCTTTATGCCCAAGTCCAACTCTAGATTTATTTTCTTGGTCATCAAAATACACATGATTTATTTGAAATTATCCATCAAAAAATCAATCTTTTTATGATAGGGACTGAATTCCATCAATGGATCATACTTTGGATCCATCTTGTGCACAATGGCCAATAGCTTATCTTAAGCTACCCATTTATCTTTGTTCAATTCCTACTTATTCAAATCAAATTTATTTCTAAACAGGTCCTCAAGGAAATTGAACTCATGAACAAATTTGGTGCCTTTTATTGTTTTTCTAAACAGAGAAAAGAAACCCTCAAGATCATGTTGTCTCCTAGGACCAAAACTCAAATGGTATACTTCAAAAAACTTTCCAAAATGAACCCAACCTCCCTTTGAAATTAAAAAATCAGAAACCGCCGTATAGTCTGGGTAAAATGTTCCCTTACCCTTTCATGTAAGGTTATCTTAATGAATACATCCAATCTACCACATACCCTCAACAAATCCAACTCTTGGTGGCACATTATAAGGAAAAATATGTGGGGTTCCTTGAAAACCATATACCCTCAAAAAAGTGATGACCGAGTATGGGATAATGTCACCCCATTTGTGGAAAATCTTCGAATTCGGCCACCTCTGCTTTGGCCTAAGGAAATCATACAACTCCTCGGGAACCCTAGGTAAATTCACCATCAATATCACTCTCAGTATTGATGAAAATCAGTTGTCGAACTGTACATATCTGGCATTATCCCTATTGTATGAAAGGTCAGCAGTCCACACTTGTACTGGCAGCCTTTCTCCATTGACAAACTACTTCAATCTCATCTTCTCGGAGAAAAATTCAGCATTATTGAACAAAAACATGTGCATTAATATAAAATACCAGTAAAAGGGGGTGCTTGTGTCATTCTGATGTAATTTCAACAACCCTCCAGTATCTTTTCCGCCAAGAAGGAAGCAAAATCATATACTACAAATAAATTGGGGTGTTGTATCTGCACCCCCATGAACATATAATGTATAGGCATCACTATAGTAGGGCTAAAACCCAAAATTTGGCACAATCAATAGAAAGTGGCCAAGAATTTTTTGGCAAAATAATCCAATCTAAAAGGCTCCTAGTCACTAGGGCTAATATGAACACTTGAACTTCCTACCCTATGCAAATGAGGGTGGAGCATCTTAGCTTTGAAAAGGGATTTCATCTTCCCATACTCCTATTTCATTCATTCAAGCTCAATAGGGACCAAGAATACACTGGGCTCACTCAAATCAAATACCTCTCAAAAATCCTCTTTGTAAATAGTTAATAGAACCTTTCCATCATTATCTCTACCCATCCGTGTGTTAGTATAATATCTTGCAGACACTATTTTGATAAAATACACATCAGGGAACACATTTGGAAATATTAGTTTCCCCATATCATACATCCAACAATTTGAAAAAGGATGGGGAAAATTTCTCTGTCCAAACCATAGTCTGAACATCTCCAAACCCTTAAGGGGAACCCTAGCATCAGCTATATTAAAACAATTATATACTAATCCCTCCCCTAGGGTTTTTCCTCACATTAAAACTAGCCCTTTCTTCCTATAATTTGTTGACAACGGCAATTGATCTACGAAATCATCATATTGGTTTCTATTCAAAATTTCAATCTGGTCGAAATGATGTTTTAATGGTGTCATCCTAAGCAAACTAGGGCTTCCTTGTATTTCAGACCTTAAACAAACTAGGGCTTTACGAAATTACAAAAAAAATACTTTGCAATTTCCCACAATTTAGCTCACCTATAGCCCTAAAACAATTTTCAACAAGCTTTCCAACAACCAAGCAACAAATTCCCCCAAATTGAGATTACAATTTGACCAAGAGATGCAAAATTCAACTTACTACTTTGTGCTTCGCAGAAACCCTAATTCTTCACTACAACATCTCATGAATTCCTCCTCAACTTTAACACTGATTGAATTCTTTTTGATACAATAGAATAGGAAAATGACCACTTTATTTCAATTAAATCATCCCAGAAAATGTCTCGTGCGCCATTAAAGCTCACTCGTGCATTGCACCAACTGCTCCAATCATATTTGATGTAGATTCAAATATTACCCGTTGATCTTTCACTTTGGTTGGATCATCGAACGACTTCCTTCAAATCATTCTGACATGACCATCCATCATGGAAAAATGGCCCACCACATTCTGCGTCACCAAGGAAATCCACGTGGTGCTCACCCATGAAATCGCAATCAATAAAAACCTTGAAACTTTTGATCATCTGATGGTGGGAAACCATGGATCTCAATCATCAAATATCTTGCTCATTCAAAACAATAGCCAACTCTTTCGTTAAACATCGAGCACCTTTCCTACCGAGATTAAAAAATCTCCATCCATTTGAACCACATGCATCTTATAACTTCTTTAGTAACCCACCAGATAATGTATCAAAGTTGGATTAATGTATTAAAGTATTCCTCTCATTCCTTCAACTTCACTAGATGTGACACATGGTGCTCACCCGTAATATCACGATCATTCAAAACTGTGTGATGGGGTCATCACGGGATAGCGGGGAACGACTGAGATCAAACAACGATTCATCAACAGTCATGAAATTTTATCCCTCTGTAAAATATAAAACATTTGCTAAAACAAGAGTGGACATTACTAGATTGATGGAAAATGATGACATAAGTTGTTTTTTTAAAGAGGGAGCGTGGGGCCAACCTAGACTTAGGAAAGAATAAAGTCTAGCGAAAGAAATAAAATGACAGATCAAAAGGGGGCCAAACCTAGATGAATCAATGGGGCATAAGTTATTCTTAAAACCCTCCTCCAAAAGTAACGACCAAATAGATCTCAACCATGGTATAAGATAAGACACTAGGGTTTTTCATAAATACATGAGAACAAATGTAAAACCCCAACCATAGGCTTTTCTCAAACATCATGTAGAACCAGAAACATAGACATGATCTGTAGGATTTGAGAAATGCAAATCCACAGACCCCGATTAATACCTACATGCAAAAGACTTGTCACAGAGAAAGAGAGAGATCAAGACGAGGGTTTGGCTCTCACAATGTGCAAGATGTATTCCAGAAAAATGAAATAGAGCCTAAATGAAATACAAGAGATCGATCCTTATAAAAGGAGATCAAAACCTAAAAGGAAAACCTAACCCTAAAGGTGAGTGCATTTAATAATTAATATTAATTATTAAATGACTAATATGTGTGCAAGGCGAAATCTTAAGAGGAGAGTAAAGTTAATTAATTACTTTACTCTAACACCCCCCCTTAAGATAAGCAAGAGTGCAGCTACAGACTAGTGCAAGAAAGAAAAAGAACTACAGTGCAAGAAAGTAAAATTGGGTCCCGGCAACTAGGCCTGATCAGGTACCCAAGTACAAGGAAATCTCTATGAAATGGAGAAAAGGAGAAAACCCAGTGGGAAAAAACTCCTCTCCAAAAAGAGATGCAAAAAGAAAGTACAAATGAAATGTCTCAAGAGACTCTCTCAAGAACATATGCAGATATACAATCAGATACCCCCCCATGAGAGAGAGTGGAGACTCCAAAGCCCCCCCAGAATGAGAGAACCCCTGTGCCAATGATCAAACCAATGTGTCGCCCCGGAGGAAGAAACAGATCCAACGGTCGAAGAAGAGGAAATCCCTGGAAGTGAGGTGAAAATGGAAGTCCTGGATGATGCTCATTGAAGAACTGAACTGGAGAATGAGTGTTTGAGTAATAGAATGGTGAATCAAACAACTCAAGATGATCCTGAAATGTAATCTCCAATGAAGAAGGGATAACAGGTGTGCTGAATCTGTCATCTGTGAGGAAAGGAATATCCTCAGATATGGCCTCAACAATTGCACTTGATGGCTCGATGAGTGGAGCAACAATGTCAGTCACAACTGAAGAGGTATCCTGCTGAACAAATGTGATCTCAACAGGAGGAAGAGGTGTAGAAGTCTCAACACTAGTCTCATGAACAGATGGAAGAACACATAAGTTCAAGTGACCGAACTTCTTCTTTGATACTGCATGCTCTCTTTTAGAAAGAGAGGGAGATGGTGGACCAAAGTGTGTGAATGCATACAATCGGGAAGAATGATCAACTGTCCCTGTTGCAACAATGTTGCCAGTCTGAATGTCTCTGATGTGCATTGAATCAGGTGTGAACTCAACTGTCTTCCCTATCCCATTGTGAGCAATCTGATAGATGGAGAGAAGGTTAGTGGACAAAGATGGAACACATAGTACATCATTGAATGTACCGTCATCAATATCGATAGAACCTTTCCCACATACACTCATATAAGTGTTATTACCCATCAATATGTGTGGTGAGGATGTAGCCTCGAAAGATGAGAACATGTCCCGAGAAGATGCCATATGGTGTGAAGCACCTGAATCCAATAGCCATCTAGATGAATGTGAACTGGTGGTTGCACATAATGCATGACCCTTATGTGGGGCCTGTCCATCTATCTGGAATGATGGTGAAGAAGAAGACCCGCCTGAAGTAGATGAAGAAGAGTGATGAATATGGTTCTTCTCAAGAAGAGCTGTCAAATCTGAAACCTGTTTTGCATATCCATCTATCTTCTTCTCATAACACTTGGACTCATCATGTCCTAGCTTAGTGCAATAAGCACACTTAGGTCTATCTTTCTTCGATGATTCCCCCTTAGGAGAAGGTGAATCAGAAGTCTTCTGTGAACTAGAATCCTTCCAATGCTCTGCGGTCTGTGGTTTTTGTTTCTGCTTCTGCTTCTGCTTCCCCTGATATGATTGTGCTACCAATGCTTGGTGCGGTGATCCTATGAGAGCATCCAATTGTGATATCTTAGCCTGCTCTCGAGTCAAACGATCACAAAACACCTCAAAAGAAGGCATGGTAAAACGTGCACCCAAGGCATCCATAGTGGAATGGAAGGTAGATGAGAATATCTGAAAGTTCCCACGAAGTTTTGACAAAATCAGGTAAATACACTCTGTATCAGTCTTAACCTTACCACAACCCTGTAGAAGAGATCTTTGTTGTTTGAATTTCGTCAGAAAGTCCTCAATGGAGGGAAAAGAATCAGGTACAAGTGAAGTCAACTCTGCCTCAATCTGCAATGCTCTAAACTCGTTGATAGTGCCAAAAAGTCCCTCAAACTTGGTCCAATAGGCCCTAGGTGTGAGACACCCTTCAAGATGAAACAGGAGACTGTCTGAAATGTGCAAAGCAATCAATCCCATAGCCTGATCCATATTGTTCCTGTGCTGCATAACCTCAAAGGCGCGAGTCAATGGAGGCTGAACCGCATCCAAACAGGACCATAACCCTCGAGACTGAAGAAGTGTCATCATGCGACCCTTCCAAGTGTGATAATTATGCGGTGTGAGAAGCTCAATAGATCTGTCGGCCATGCTGTGAACTGTGCCTCAACTGCTCTGAATGTGTTTTTTTTTTTTATTATTATTTAGTGGTCTTTCAGAACTAGACAGAAGATGCAGAAGGGGTTTGTTTGTTTTGTTTTGGTGTTTATAGATTCTGGTTTTCTGATGTAGATGACAGAAAGCAAGAAAAAACACCCCCCCACAATGCAAAAATCCAATCCCCAGTACAAACTGAAAGCCAGAAAACAATAAAAAGCAGTAATTGGTATGAGACAAATCTCTGAGTACTGAAGAATTTTCTGGTGAAATAAACTACAGATCTGGAAAGAGCACAGAACCACCTTTCCGACGCCTATTCGCTTTCGAAAAACGGAGCAAAATTGAGCAAGTTATGCCCCTCGGAGTGCAAAAATATCATCTGACTTTGACTGCGAAAAACTGCATGCAAACTGAATATTTTTGAAGAAATTCCTACACCATCAGAACGGCGCCGGAACCAGCTTTCCGGCGATATCTTGTTTTTGCAAAACGGAGATCGTATGCAAAGAATATGCCTGATTTTGTACAAGTAGCTCAAAAGGGTTTTAAAAAAAATTTGAACAGCCCTCAAGGGCTAAAAGTCTTCGGCCCCTGGTCACGTGGACGACCAGGGGGCTGGCGGCTGGGAGCTAAGGTCGAAGCCCTTGGGCCTGCATGTGACCCTGGCACTGGCAGGTTAAGCCCGCGGGGGCTGCGCAGTCCACCAGCGGCGGCCTGGTGGCTCCGCTCGGCCTGGTGGCGCCCGGGTGGCCTCCCGGTGGCGGACCGGCGGCGCCGGGTTATACACTGGCAGCGCTAAAATTTTATTGAAAACCTTTAAAAATCAATTTAAAAATTGATTTTTTTCATTTTTTTTGCCTCGAAAACTGTGCCGTACGGCCCTGGTAAATTTTTTTGCTTCCCAGAACGACTGTGGCCAAATCGGACAAATTTTATATGAAAATAGGGGTTTTTGGATGCTGCGAGCTCAACGGTGAGGTCCGTTTGAGCTCAAAGTGCACCAAAAAAATAAACCCCCCTATTCCAAATAAAAACTAGAAAAAGAAAACAGATTTGATGCAGCCAAACCTAGATCTCTAAATCTTTCAAAAAACTGAACAAGCTGCAGCAGATCTGGCTCTGATACCATGTAGGATTTGAGAAATGCAAATCCACAGACCCCGATTAATACCTGCATGCAAAAGACTTGTCACAGAGAAAGAGAGAGATCAAGACGAGGGTTTGGCTCTCACAATGTGCAAGATGTATTCCAGAAAAATGAAATAGAGCCTAAATGAAATACAAGAGATCGATCCTTATAAAAGGAGATCAAAACCTAAAAGGAAAACCTAACCCTAAAGGTGAGTGCATTTAATAATTAATATTAATTATTAAATGACTAATATGTGTGCAAGGCGAAATCTTAAGAGGAGAGTAAAGTTAATTAATTACTTTACTCTAACATGATCAAATGGAACTTATAGAACAGAAAATGAAGTTCCATCATTTAGTTCAAAAGAGATGTCAAATACATCATGGCCAAGATTTAGTAATTGAGGGGAACAACCCAACTTAGACCTCAAAGAGGCAAAGGAAGCAGGACAAGTCCATTCCAAAGTACCTGCACAAGTGTTTGGGGCATGTTGTGGCTAGATTATTAGCTGAAAGAATCGTTCTACAACTTAGCCCTTATTTGTGAGCATTTATCTTACAAATTCTCTAGTGGGGTGTTTGATCAAGGAACACCCCTAACCCATCTACAATCCAATATCAACCATAAATATTCTATTCCCATTATATTTTTCTTTCTTTTCTTTGTAGATTTCTTTTTGTGTAGCTTGAGGAGTTTGTGAATTCTCATATGCTTTTGCAAGCTTAAAGATGATTCTATGTTAATGCCATGGGGTTCTACTATGACATGTTGTTAGGCCAGTTCCAACACCATAATTCCATTTTTCAAATATGTGGGGAGCCTATATATTTCCCCCTTGAATCCATGTACTTGAATAAAAGAGAAGTGAGCACCAAATAACCAATCACACGAAAACTTTTGATTCTTAAGCCAGCTCTTCTAGTGGGTCGTGATTCAAAAAGTAATTTTTTCAAGGCTTAGGTGAAATCCAACACCAACGAAGGTTCTTTGTAATTCCCCTTCTTCACGGTTTTTGTATTGATTTTCTAAGACTTTTCACACATAGGAGTTGTGGTTTAGTACCTACTGTTAATGAAAGATTCTTGCACTATTGCTTACTCTTGACCAATTCCAAAAGTTGATTCTATCGGGTCAATGGCTTCTTTCTCTCTATATATTTTTTATTTAACTTCACTAATTCTTTTTCAGTTGTCTGAATTAAGTGAAGAGGCTTGCTAAAAACAACACTATATCCACCATAATTATGCCAAATCATGTGAATTTAATTTTATCTTGAAAATCACACCCCTTCATGGAAATAATTAGGAGCAACTAATCACACCATCTTTTTGGGAAACCTTGGTTAGCGTGTTGTTAAAAGGAAACCTAACCACTTTTTGTATTAAATTCAGCCCCAAAGGGGCATTGCAGGTAATTCCTCAAGATAGACTCAAAAGGGATGAAAAGGAAAACAAGACACTTGGAAATGAGACTGAAAAACATGTGTTAACAACACTTATTGAATGGAAAGAACACGCAAAAAGAAAACTAAAAATTTACAAAGGAAACCCCATATGAGACCAACAATTAATTAAAATACTTTAAATAGATTTTGTTTACTAAAATATCTAAAGTGTTTCCTTCTAGTTCCTCAAGATCAAAGGAATTTCTCTCTTTGAATTTGATGATACAAAAAGGACCCTTCCATAGTAATTCAAAATTGGTATGTTGACTCAGTCATGAGGCTCGCTCATCATACTTCAAGACCAAATCCCCTTCTTGAAAGTTGGAGTTTGAAGCCTTTTGGTCGAACCATTTCTTAACTAGAATTGAAGCAAAGAGATCTATTGAAAGATCTTATTCTACATTTAAATTTCAATCAAGTTAGTCAAGGTTGGTGCCTTGCAAGAGGGATTTGGTGCTCCTTGTAGGTTGGTGCCTACTAAACGAAGATTAGGGAGTTGGTGCCTACTAAACCAAGATTAGGGAGGTGGTGCTCCTTGTAGTTTGATGCCTACATAACTAATTAAGAGGTTGGTGACTCTAGTAGGTTAGTGCCTACAACTATTGTAAACTCATTTATATATAAAGTACATTATCATGTACCATCGTTTTCTCCTGTAAGGTTTTCCACGTAAAATCTTGGTGTCAACTTGTTCATATTGTCATAATCTTGCATAGTGGTTATTGTGATAAATTTTGAAATTGGTAAAAGTTGAGAAGTTAAAAATTGTAATATATTGATTCACCCCCCCTCCCAATATATTTGTGTGCTCATCAATTGGTATCAGAGTAGGCCCTTCGAATAAGTCTAACAAACTTAAGGGAGATCCATATAACACACATCATGAGTGGAGAAGGATTCTCTTCCAACAAGGTTGCATTGTTTGATGGGACAAATTATGCATTTTATAGTATGAGAATGGAGGCCTACATAAATGCTATAGGATTTGACATTTGGAAACCAATGGTGAATGGATATAATTCTCCTTCAACACCTCCAACGGATTCAATAGGAAAGAAGGAAAGTGAGAATAATGCTAGAGCCAAAAATGCAATCCTATGTGGATTAACTGAATTTGAACTTGTGAAGATAATTCATTTTAAATCTGCCAAAGAGATTTGTGGCAAGTTGAAACATACCTATGAAGGAGACAATAAAGTAAAAGGAGCCAAATTGAAAACTCATAGAGGTAATTTTGAAAGTCTTCAAATGGGTAAAGAGGAAAATATTGTTGGATTTTTCTTGTGTGTGGATGAAGTTGTCAACACCATTTGAGGCCTTGGAGAAGAAGTAAAGGAACCAATCGTAGTGCAAAAATTATTGAGATCACTTCCACCAATATTTGACTCTAAAGTATAATCAATAAAAGAAATGAAGGATTTGGATACACTAACCATGGATGAAATACATGGAATCCTAACTGCTCATGAGATGAGAAAAGGAAAATATACATCAATACAAAAGGAGGTTGCATTCAAAGCTTCTAATAATTCAAAAGGGAAGAAAGTGGAAGACAATAATTCAATAGATGAGGAAGAAGCAAATTTCTTGAAAGAGCTAAAGAAAGGATATGGAAAATATAAGGGTAAACTAAATTGAAAATTCTTTACATTTTGTAAGATTGGAAATTTTGCAAAAGCATGTCCTTATTCTTATAGCAGTGATAGTGAAGAAGAATATTACAAGCCAAAGAAAGGAAGCAAAAACAATAAGTATCACAAAAACAACAAAAGGGAAAACTTCAAGAAGATCTTATACTCATATAGAGATAAAGATTCGTCAAGTGACTATGATGTGGAAATTTGTGAAGATGAAATGTTATTCATGGCTTAAATAATAAAGGATAATGAAGACAACGATGAAAACCAAGAAGAAGAGATAGATCATGATCCAAAAGATTTAGAAGAAGAATTGGAATTTGCTATAAGTGAGATTGAGAGGCTGAAAAGAAATGGTCTAAGAAGAAAAACTAGATTTAAAGAGGAAAGGAAGAAGTTTATGGAAACTAAAAAAATTAATTTCAGATCTAAAGCTTCAAGTTGAAGAAAGAAAAAGGATAGAAGATCTAACCAAATCCCAATTTGAATAAAACGAAAAAGAATGTGAAAGGTTGAAGTGTGAGATTGTTACACTAAGAAAAGAGTTAGAAAAGACATCAAACAAGAGCTATGTTGATATTGTCAAGAGAACTACTAAAGGAGAATGTAGCAAGGAGGAGGATCAAGTCCAGCCTAAAGCTAACAATGTTTCAATAGAGAAAATCAAGATAAAAGGAAGGACCAATTTGCAAAAACAGTTCTAGCCAAACAGGTCATTTCACTCATTTTTTGGTTATTGCTATTCTTGCTACAAATTTGGTCACAAAGCTATGAATGGTAGAAGTTGTAATTGTTGGGGATACAGAGTCAATTCTATCATCATAGAATGGCATCTAAGACAACAGTGCCTTAGTGATTTTTAATTTTATCACATCAAAGACACAAACAACTATTCCATAAAGCGGAAGTAGACACAATTGATCCCCCATTGATCCTCTAAGAAAAGTAAATGCAAAACTTATAAGAAATTCAACACAAGCATAGATTCAAGAATATGAATCAGACAACCATGAAAGACAAAGAAAGTAGACACACAGATATACGTGGGGAAAACCTTTTCAGGTAAAAAATCCCACCTCCAAAACACTCAGCTCACATGTATTATTTAGTAACAAAAAATAGTTACAATACAAAAATAGAGCTATGCTCTTCAGGAGTTTACATCTTGTCCATCTGGAGAAAGAACACAGGCAACACAAAATAGAATCTTCACACAGTTACAATGTCCTCATGACATACTATGTAGATTCCCTTCAGCTCCTCACAAATGACTATCTCATCCAGCATCTCAACCATTCCAGCCTCAAGGCAAATCAGGTTCACATATTAATAGATCTGAGAGTCTAAGTGTTCACAGTTGAACCGCTCAAACACTCTCGGCCTCTCTCTATTATCTCTCATCATCTTTATTGAATTGCACACAAGATTATTTATAATCTTAAACCATGTGCTTACCTATTCAGCCCATCCCTGCTAGCAACGGTCATCAAGATAATAAATTATCCACCTGCAAACTTTCCATTCCCTGATAACGTGCACCGCATAAATAGAAAGCATCGAGTTGCACAACATTAAATCAATCTCAGACATGTCTATCAACCTCCATTTAATAATGCAGCTCAATCGCAATCAGGAAATAAAGAAATCAGTCAAACTCTAAATTTCAAAGAACTTGCCACGTGTCACCAAACAATTTGTTTGCTACTTCTAACAGTCGATCAAACCAGTCCAACTCGATCAACCGAGTTCCAAGCTCATCCAAGCTCTTACCGTACAACCATCGAGTCCATACGACCCAGTTGCAATACTGTGGTGAGCTTGCCCAAGCTCACCTAGCCCTCTACCTCACTACTTCTACCCCATCCAACTCACCTCGCGATATGGTAGTGAGCCAATCGGGCTCGTAACTTGACACCACCGCACTACCGTGCCCCTATCTGATTCGCCTCATGGTATGGCGGTGAGCTAACCCAAGCTCACCCTCAACCATCCTGCACTACCGCTGAGTCACCTGAGCCTTACCATGGTATAGCAGTATTCACTTGGCAAACCGTTGGCGGTCACACCATGCTACCACGGGGGCTGCCAAGCCACCCCGCGGTAGGGTAGTAACCACCAGGCCTACCGCAGCCAGTCTCATCGTGGACACTGTGGTGAGAGGAACCATCGCCTGTGCAGTAACCATCGAGCCCCCTCACTGGCAATGAGAGGGAACACTGCCAATGGTATGGTGGTAACTGCCGAGCCAGGCCACTGGCGGCCTTATCACACCACTACAGTGAGAGAACTCACTATGCACGGTAAGGCGGTAACTGCCAATGTAGGCTGCAGGTAGCCTTATCGCGCCACCGTGGTGAGTGAACTCCCCATGTGTGGTAAGTCGGTAACCACCAAACAAACACCGTGGTACCACCAAGAACAAGCTAGATTGCCATGGTAAAGCGGTAAAGGGCCAAACCATGAAGAAAAATGCCATGTCCAAAAGGAATTCAAGCCAGAAATTTGAGACAGATTTCCCAACAATCTCCCACTTGACGAAGACTTTAAGGCTTCCTCCAAACACCCAAACAAGGACCAACACCATGCTTCCACACTCCAACCAAGACCCCTGCAACAACATCCAAAAAAAATTCCACCATATCAAGCAACAACTCCAAACACAGGAACACGCCAAGGCGAAAGATGCACCAACCTCTGGAACACAAACATCAGATCCTTTAGGCAGAAAAGGCACCATAGCAGCAATAAATCACAATGCAAACATAAACCAAGAACCATTCTCCAAAACAAGAAAAAACACCAGCTAGAATAGCAACCAGACAACTGACTACCCCCATCCAACTGATCAAACCCACGTGATTGAAAACTAGCACTCATAGCTTGTGCTAAAACCATCCAATCACCCATACCTTAAAGGTATGACCATCAGTAAACTCATGCCATCACATAACCACCCATCAACAGCAAAAACAAGCACCATGTGTCAACCAATCAAAAGACCAAACATGTCCAAGTACTCCCACTGTAAGGGTACTATCTAGATGAATGCAACCAAAGAACCATCTCAAGTGATCTAGGCATACCAAGTCCACCAATCACCTGCACAAAGGAATGAGGAACCATGTAGTTCCAAGGAACAACCACACTGATCTGCACCACCTGAAACCACCTGCTACAAGAAACTTTTCTCTCAACTGTCTTCCACAGTTCTTCCAAAATCCTCCATATCTGATTGAAGAAAGAGGCACAGGAACCTTTGTGTGATCACACAAGTGACAACACATGACCACAAACTATGACCAACTCGGCTCCACAAAGGAATCTCACATCTAGAGTCATATGAAAATGAACATACATGAAGAAAAGACTAGATTAGAGATAAACTGCAAATCAAAACATGTAGCATCCTCCTACATACATTTATAAATGCCAGTTGTGTCATGAATCATCTTCTTCACATCCCAAAGGGAAAATCCATAACAACACCCAACAGTTCCATGGATGTAAGCACCTCAAAGAAGATCATACTAGCCCATATTACCATCTCCTACCAGTCCTCAAAAGCACAAGGAGATCCACTATGTTGTCCACCTTCCATTATGAATCCTCCAAAATTTTAAAATAATAACTCAAGATTCATATCCATGGAAGATAAAGCATATCACATATTCGAAAGCTATAATGGGAAAATACCTTTCAAATAAACACCACTGCCGAGCAGACCAAGAAGAAAAGAAAAGATGCTCCTTCAAGATATACAAGCCACTGTGACTTACCCAAGAGCATTCTCCTTCATGGTCTCTGTTGAACTTACATTCAACCAAGGTGCAGGCTACTCAGACTTTCAGCTGTAACAGCACTATTCTCAAAATAATTTCAGCCTCACCTTATTCTCCATGCATCCATGACCACCAACAACCTGTCATCTCATGCTAACTCCAAACTGCATTGTTGCACTTATCATGAAGTCCTTCAGCATATGACTAAGGTACTCAGAACATAAAGAACCACTAGACCACTGTCAAAGCTCCAAACCTAGGAACAAGAACTTATCAGGAAACCATGATCTACACATCCCCCTTAGGAGACACCATGCTTCAAGTGAACTATCCATGGTCTCAAGAGCAAAGCAACATGCCAAAACTCTAAGAAAGAGAAAATCATGACATAAATCAAACAAACTCTAAACCAACATCACCTGTCAAGCACTACCAACATCTCAGCCAAAAACAATCAATGTCCACCATGGCTCCAAGATGTTGCACATCTTCAAATAGTGACCATGTAGATACGAAAGAACTCTTCTATAGCAATAGGATCTAAGAGTCCTCAAGAAGCATTTGCAACACCAAAGAAGATCATTCACCACCAAGTGATGAATCCATAGTCACTGCTAAAGCTCCCACTCAACTATGACATTGAGCTCTCCAAGCACCATGACCGACCACACCATCACTGTCAAAAGCTTACACTATCCAGTGCATCAAGCTCTCCATGACATTGTGATTCTCATGCTACAGGTCCCCATAATTGACTATTCAGGTACTCAAACACCATTCCTCCTCTCATTTAAAAATATCCATGCCAATACAAAAGTGACCATAGACAAGGTCAACTAACAGTTTTGCACCACACTGTTACAACCTCATGGATATTGGTAGTCCACTTCTGAGTTGTCTCACAGCAAACATGTAGGTAAGGACAGCCCACAATATTGCACAACTCATAGATGCAACCAATGATACCTGCAAATCTATCATCACACTAGAAACTGCAAAAATGAGATCATCAAAGAGAACAGCCAAAGTAGACAAACATGACTCAAACCTGGTCAGCAATAGATCCGATTTGCCAGTCACATCCACAACTCAAGCACCAAAGTCTAGGAAACCAGCAAAGCAAAACACCACAAGAATGCTGAATGAAAAACACATACCAACATTCCTATACAGAGAAGACATCACACCTCCTCAAACCATGTTGAGTTGCAACTATCCAGGGATAACTTTAGTGGCGAATCTTCACCAAATGGAAAAATCTAGGAATTGAGCTAATCGAAAATGGCGAATTCTAGGTATCCAGCAAGGTGTTCAAATCACCTAGATTTCAGGAACCATCGGTTCAATGCATGTCCATTCACCAGCAATTTTTTTTTACGAGGCATGTTTAGGCAATAAATTCACCATAACAGACTACGCGTTTCCAATGGACCGATCAATATTTTTGCCTAGAATCCTAGGGAGCATGTCATAAAACACCAACATATTTGTCAATACTATTAAAACAACATTATATGAGGACCCATTTCGCCAATTAAAATTTACAAATAGTTGTTTGTGAAGACCCATTTCGCCAATTAAAATTTATAAATACTTGCTTATGAGGACCTATTTCGCCTTGAAAATTACAAGGTATTGTTGTATAAGCACGCAAGATTCGCCAAATTTTTAACATACCATTTAAAAATCCTGCAGAATTCGCCAAATATGGATTCATATAAATGCAATTGAAACTATTATTTTTTCTTACACATTTTCTTCGGTTCTGATGTTCTACTTCTTGATTCAGAAGTAAGCAAAACCTGAAAAATGTAGACTCAAAGGTAAGTGATCATTTCTTCATACTGTTATTAGTTATTAGTTATAATAATAAGATTTCTTTATCTTTTTTCCATTCTTGCTTCAGTCTTAAACATGATTTTGAGTAGGGAATGGGATCTATATTCTCTTTCGGTTTGTCCTTCTTAAACAAGAAGATAATTTTTTCCAGCTTTTATTCGAAGTGAGATATCAATATGTCGAGCAACAACTACAAGGGTAAGACTCCTGAGGGTAATGAAGAGACTCGGAGGCCATCAAAATGCCCAAAACGTGGAGGTACCATATAGTCTTACTTTGGAATTGTCAAAGCTTCTAATCCATCAGATCAAGGTGGAGCTACACCATCAAATCTTCCACCAAATATTATTGAAGATGGCAATGACAATACCTCACTGCCAGAGGAAGGTCAAGGTGAGATTGTCATTGTGTTAAATCAAAATGTATCAAATGAGGATGGCAATACCACAGAAGATGTTCCAATGGATACCCTGGATATCCAGAATGAGATAATTGACTTGGATGAGGATGATGTTGGTAGAAAGAAAAGAAAAGGAAAAGTAAAATTGGGGCGTGAGTGGGAAATGACAAGGAATTTTCAAATTGTTTGGTTGTCGAAGTACCCATTCCTTGAAGCAATGGGGGGATCAAACGAAAATGATATTGAAAGGGCAACAGAGGTCAAATGTAAGATTTGTAGTTGGAAATGTGGAAGAGACAAGATGATGCAGCTAAATCTTGACACTATAGAAAAGCATATTGGTAAAGTTTATGAAAAACAAATCATAGACAAAAACGAACAATCAGTCGTACGATGGAAATCAAAGGAAGAATGCCTTCATGTTAAGTATGTCGCAAATTATGGAGAGCATAACCATAGAATGATGAAGATTCAAAAAAATGTGAAGGTACACTTGAGGCTCATTTTGGAAAAGCCATGGCAGCAGCAAATCTGTCAAAAACTTTTCAGATGAGTGTTGTTTTTCATATTTTTTCCAGGGGGGCGTCCTATGATAGACTACCCAAAATATTTTGATTTATTATATTATTTGAGTGTTCCCCACTTTCCCTTCTCACATTGGTTAGTAAACGTTGGATGGGAATAAGTGAACTATCTTGCTACAATGGAAAAGAAAGATTTAAAGGAGAAATTAAAAGAGTCAAATTTCATTGCATTATCTTTAGATGAAGTTACTGTGGTAGACAATACTTCTTGGGTTTGTATTCATTTGTATACTGTAGAAAAACATGTTCACCAAGATCATTTTCTTTGTGTTCATAAAATGAAGGACAGTTCAACATTGCAAAATCTATTTGAACTAGTCAAGAAATATTTGAATGAAATTGCAGGTATGGATGAGTTGACAATTGCCAAAAAGTTGGTGTGTGTAGGAGTTGATGGAGCTACAGTGATGCAAGGTCAAAGGAGTGGTCTTTGCACAAAGTTACAAACTACTTGTGCACCATACATGTTTGGAATTCACTGCATGGCCCACAAAATGAATTTAGCATTCAAAATTGTAAGCAAGTTTCCTACAGTATCAAAAGTTGAAAATATAGTTTGCAAGATCCACACATACTTTTGTCGAAGTCCCAAATGTTTCCTTGAATTTCAACATTTTTTTGAGGCAATAACACCTAGAAACAAGATTCTCAAGGATTTCGATACCAGATAGATCTCCCTACATGGACCAGCGCAACGAGTTCTGTCAGAATATCAATCCTTGATTGGAGTGATGTACGAGCATTGCATCATAGTAGACAAATCTCTTGACCTCTTACATAGGTTAAACAATATAGAGACACTCTTGACTTTAGCTAGTCTTCTCCCCATTCTGGATGAGATGAAAAATCTTGTGAAGAAAGCCCAAGAAAAAACTATGTATATTTATGAATATGCCAATCTACGTAAACTTACATGCTTGGCCCTTGATCATCTATATCTAGTTCTAACACAAGAAGGCACAAATTATTTGATGTGGCGGAAAATTACTGATTTGAATAATCCTAATAATTATTTACAGTTTAATGCAAGTGGGCACTTATGTATTTGTGTACATGGATATGAGATACCAATGTACCATTGTAAGACAGCCAGGTGCTCTAGAAAAGAAGTACCTGTTAACAAGGAAGATTTTAATGGCATTGTTAAATCTTTTACTAATAATTTGAAAGAAATTGCAAAATCTCTTTCCTCAAAGATTCGTGAAAGATACACAATACTTGAAGCCATGGGTATTGTGTATCCTCAATTTTGGGTAAACCAAGATAAACCAAAATATTTTCATGATCAAGTAAAAATCTTGATCGAACAGTTTTCGAAAAGGTAACATACAATGAGCAGACAATAGAAGGAATTTTAAATGAAAATAAGCTTAGAAAGAAATGTGGGATTTTTGCAATAGCTATGAGGGACCAGTATAAGTCCATGGGCAAGGAGAAGGCCTTTGAACCGGGATCAATAAAAAATCTTTGGAAAAGCTTAGGTCAGAGTAAAATATTGCGTGGTTCGATGTCAAAATATTTCAAACTTGTTGATTTATGTCAAACAATGATATTCAAGTCGGTGGAGGATTAGAGAGTTTTCAGTACATTAAGGTTTTTGAAATCAAAGTTAAGAAACAAACTAGACAATAATTTGGAAAATTGCTTGAGGATGAAAGGAACTGCGTATAATGTCAAAAAAAATCCTTTTGAAAGGGAACTCGCAATTTGGAGGTCCACATGTGAAAGAAGAGGGACCGGGTTGTGCAACACAATCTCTCCAATTCCAAGAGTCACCAGTACTGGTGGTAGTACTAGTGGCAGTGACAGTGGGACTGGGCTTGGGACAGATGACAATGATATTGAAATTGACACAAATCAAACAATGAATGTTGAATTTGAGACACGGGCCGAAGAAAGTGCAGAGCAGTATCAGAATCAAGATGACTATTTTACTTTATCTAAAGATGAGCATCGGTTTGAGGACCCTGACTTCGTTTGGGAAATGGAAGAGAATTAGCAGGTTTTAGGTATTTTTACTGCACTTCATGAATCAATTTCCATTGTTCCAAATTCCAAACTATAGTTGATGATATTTTATATTGTATTCAATGAACATTGAAATTGTGAATCATTGCACTTCATGATATCTTATTTTATATTGCACTCAAGCACTGCATGAATCATATTCCAAACTGTAGTTGATGAATTTTTATATTGTATTCAAATAAATTGTGAATCATTGCACTCCAATTCTCCATGATATTTTATATTATATTGCACTTCATGAATCATATGCCAAATTCAAACTGTAGTTGATGATATTTTATAAATTATATAAAATTCAATACCATTGGCCTAACAATGCTTCATTGGCAGAACCCCCATCACAGTCCTGCCAATTTCTCGATGAAAATTGCTCACAACCTAGTATCGGTGTAACAATACTCTATTGGGCTGACTCCTAAGGTGCTCTCTCGATATACTAATAGAGTCAAGTTGTCAATAAAAGTAACCATGAATTATAACCATGGCCCATGGGCATGAATTATCAAATGCATAAAGTATATCGGGGGAACTATGGTGCATCGGGGAAACATTATTTGGTGTCCCACCGATAGAACGAAGGATAGGTGTCCATTAGTGGAGAGGGTGGCTATCGGTGAAAGACTGATGTGACATCCCAGGGCATCGTGCAGCCATGTTACAGTGCATTTATGAACCAGAATTGAAGTGAATTATATCACAAGTTGATCACATAGTTGTTAATAAATCCTGGAAGATTTTGCTTAGGGCAGAAGCAGAAAAGAAAAAACTTGGAAAACTGACGCAGAAATGACTAGTAGATTGTGGAGGTGACTCAGCGAGACTCACGTAATTACTTCACTTTCAGACCCAACTGAGAAGCTATTTTACTCAAAAGCTTAAGATTTAAATAATGGAAGAGAGTACAGACAAACCCAAAGTTAAAAAATAGAAAACCGAAAAGCCTAAGAGACTCCTAAATGAAGACCTGATAGATCAATGTCTTGGTCAGGGCCGAGACCCAAGAGGAGTGCTCAAATGAATCCTTCCATGGATTGGTTATGGGACAAACAAAAGAGCTTAGGGGATATTTAGACACCGCAATGAGGGTACGACCTCTTCATGTACCATTACAAAAAAAAAAAAAGTTTCAACCAATCTGCAATCCATGGAGGTTGAACCTGGGAAGACTTGCGGTGCCCAATGTGTTTGTGAACACAGAGCTAATTAAAGCTCTTTCTATCAGATATGACCCCAAGAAAAGAACTATTCAGTCACATGGTGGGGGTGACATGCTTGTTATTTCTAGGGATCTCATTTCTAATGTATTTCAGTTAGAGTGTTCATTGAATTTATCATTCACGATCAAAGATCTCTTGACAGAGTATCGCCACATGGATACCAACTATAAGAGATGGAAATTACCTTTGCATAGGCCCAAGGATGAAGGAGGCCAACTCAGGAGGTTCTCTAGCAGTGAAAACCCTCCTTTCCATGAAGATTTGTTCAAAGAGTATTTCTGATACACCTATTATTTAGCTAGTTAGGTTTTGGGAGTAGAGGTTCCGCCTCTCATGTTGATTTCCCCAATGGTCTTAGTTGCAGACATATAGAGAAAGGATGTCAGGCCATTTGATTACGCTAGCTACTTGGCCAACGCCCTACATCAAGGGCTTGAAAAGATTAAAAATAATAGTGATAATATTAATTTTGAACACTATTCTTTGCTTATGCATTTGCTATTGTACGAGGGACAAGTCAGAGGGGTCTGGAGTGAAGAATTAAGGATAAAAGATACATATGAAAATGGAGATTTTAAACCTGTACAAATGTGGACTTCATTGTGGGACAGCTGATTTGGTAGGTCTCAATACCTTTATTTTGAAGATTTTTTGTAAAACCATTGATGAAGTTGTTGGGGTATCTGTGCAATTATAACCTATCCCCAGAAGTACAAAGATTTCTAAGACCAAAGGAAAATGACCAGAGAAATAAAATGAATCATAACTGGGGAGACTGGTATGCTTTCCCTGATTGTACAATGATAAGGGTTTATGGGTTTGAAGGGGCTCCACACTTGATGCCATGAGTAGTTCCTGATCGAATTGCATTTTTAGAAATTGTGACGCAATTGGTAAAATTTGATTCCAAACACCTCAAAAGACATAGAAAACAATCAATTATGCCCAACACCTTATGTTTTGGAGACTTTACAGTGGTTGCCAATGAAGGATATGGAGAAATTGATGGTAAATTAGCATAGTACAACCTACCTCTAGGTGATGTAAGGAAACAATTTGATGCAAAAGGGTTTATTCACAAGGCAAGATTATCGCAGGGGCTATCAAGGTATGAACATTTTTTCTCAATCAAAGATGTCATAAGAAACGATGATGCGGCTTCCACCAAGGAAATAATGGCTGCCTATAAAAAGATTATGCTTTTAGAGGAATGGAAGAGGAAAAATGTTCCATCTTATTCAAAGGCATTTGGTGAGATATAGGATCCTTTAACAAGAATTGAGCAACCCGTCGCTCATGTCAATGAACTGGTGAAGGATGTTCCCCCAGTTGTTTCTGATGCACCACATGCAACCTATTCAGGAGTACAAGTTGAAGACATAGAGCCCTTGGATTACATACCTACACAGCCTACTCCTGAGGTATGTTTTTTTGTAGATACTAATATAAGTGAAGAAGAGCAGGGTGATGAAGAGGGTGAGCAGGTCAAAAAAATTAGTGCTCCTATGATTGCACAGTACGAGCCCCCTAAACAGAAAAATATTGTAATATTTGAGGCATCAAATGAACTATCTGATGATGTGAGGGTCAGGGCTAGACAACAGTTTATTTTTTATTGTGATTTTGTTAAATCTTCTGAATTTAAATCATTTGTTTATGAATATAAAGGTATAAAAATGGGACAACAGATGCAGGATATCACTCTTGAACATGAGGCAACTGCTCTGGAGGAATTGAAAAGGGAGGTAGAAAAGGAAATGGATTCCATCACTCCTAAAATAGGTAGGGAATTGATTCAATAAGATGGAGTGTTGCTCCTGCCAGGGTGGGATATTAGCTCTTCAATTGTATTTGATAGCTTCAGAAAAAGAGGGGATATGACAATGAACTTAACAAAAGAAGAAAGTGACAAAATGTATTCAGGATCTTGGTACAACCCAGACAAAGCCACCTTGCTTATTTGGTCATTTTATCCCCATGATAAAAGACCTGCTATACTTAGTAATCCAAACCAAGTGTTTGGTCATCTCTTGGTTCAACGAGTAGTGGATACCAACCCTATGGAGACATCAGAATTGAACATATATGTGACAAAATATACCAAAGCACGGATCGATAAAATGATTAAGGAAAATGACAAATTGAAGAAGAAGCTAGCAAATCAGAGAGAAAAAACATCTTCCTCCTCCACATCAGAGTTGTACTCCCCATGGCTTTAAAAAGATAAGAGAGTGCTTAATGCTTTGGCTGATGCAGCCTACTAGAAGAATTGCCATCTAAAATCCCAAGGGAAATGCAAAGAATTGGAGAAAGAAGTGAAAACCATCAAATATAACACTGTATCTGAAATGATAAAAGAAAGGTTCAATAAAATGATGAAATGTGCTATTGAATATTGGGAAGTATTCAAACAGACACGCATTGCATTGGTGGAGAATGAATGATTGCAGCCTAGAATGATGAAGAAAAAAAAGGAGCTCCTAGATAAGAATGTCATGAAAGGAAAAATATTGTTGACATATAACAAGTTGGTAGAATCACATAATGGATATCATAACAATCTTAGGGAAGATTTTGACTGCTTTGATTCAGTCCCACTCCCGACACTTCATTTTGGCATTGGAAATCCGCGAGAATATGATGATTGGAAGGAAGAGCTTGTTGGGCTTCTAACTGTTGTGTTGCAAGAAATAAATGACGAGGTTATGGTTTTACAAAACACTCATAAGCAACTCAAAAAAATAATGTCTATGGAATATGATATTAAAGAGGCGATCTCTAACATAGACACCTATGCTAAACAAGAGTACAACCATCAAATTTAGAGGAAGAACGCCAGTCGACAGCATGATGAGCACCCTATCATGGATTAGAAGCCTTGAACAGATCTTAGGTGGTCAGTGGTCACGGGCTTCTGCTTGGAGATTAACGGATCGGTGCATTCATCTGCGGCATTGTTTTATTTATAATTTGAGTTATGTTTAGTTGTCAAACCTCATGACTTTTTGAAAGGGGTTTGTAGCTTGTTGCCTCTCATATATAAGAGAGATAAAGACCCCAATAGGAGATCAATGGATCATCACATCATTTTTAATTAGACTTTAGAGTAGAAAATAGTAAGAAGATAGATAATAGATTGCACCAATTCGCCCATCCATCTCATATCATAAACTATTTTTATAATGCATATTATTTGAACTTTGAAGATCAATACAATGGAGAAGGTTACACATATTTACTGATTTGCTTTCGATTGTTCAAATATTGTGGATTCATATGCTTATAATTTATTAACTTATTCGGTTGTCTCCAAAGTGGTTTTTTATGTTATTCAAATTAAGTGTGTGGAAGTACAATTAATTTGTTAGTACATTGAATTTGAATTCTTCGGGAATAGGGGTTGTGACCATGGGCTTTTAGATTTATTTATGGACATGATCATTGATCAAGTAGTAATGTGGGCCACAAAATGGATCTTTTCACACAAATTTCTGCAACTTGTGCTAATCATAAAATCAAATGTAGTGCATTTTTGCAGTATGTGGGATGTGGGTGAGGTGTAAGTTGGTGGATACTGATCAGGATTTTTAGTCAAAACATAACAAAAGCTAATAGTTCAACATCCATAACTTATAAGCTCTACCAAGAAGTAAATATAATGAGCTAACAGTTCAACATCCATAACTTGGAAGCTCTACCAAGAAGTAAATATAATGAGCTAACAGTTCATCACCTTATAGTTCATATTTTAATTGTGTTAAAAGTAAAACTTGAACATGTACTTAGTGATTCATCAATCAACTCAATGCTTAATAACATTTTAACAATAGTATTAGTAGCACATACAACAATGAACATCAGCAATCATTTAATGTGTATCTAGTGTTTGAAACCATAGACTTTTTTTTCAAATATGGCTGCTCCTGAAGTATATGTTGAAGCATATTCTTCTTTTGCGACCTCACTTAAACCAGGTTTGTAATTGGCATGGCTTTGTTCTTCTTCTTCCCTATCAATATCATCATTAGATGCATCACTTCCTTTGCTTCCACATTGATCAGGATGCTCTATATTCCACAATTTGCTAAACTCTTTATCTTCTTCATTAGCTCCATACTTTGCAAGAGCTCTTGGATCACCTAGGTCCTTCCTCATAGACCAAAAGGTAGTAATTTTTTATCGTGGCCAATTTTTATCTATAACTTCCTTCTCTAGAGAACCTGGAAGTTTTACTCTACTAGATGGTTTATCACTTTTTTCATAAAAATTGTTGTATGTCCTAATTGTCTTTCGATGCAATGCCATAATTTTTGCTAACAATTGTTCAAAAGAAATACCATTCTCAACAACACTTTTCTCCATTGCTATTTTGACCTCATCCCAAGAATCCTTGTTTCTCAATTTTTCAAGCAAGGGTTTACTTTGATGTTGAATTCTATTTTCAGCATTCCTATTGGCCACAATCATTGATTTAATGATGTCACATGGATCATACTTCCAATGACAGATAGCATCAAAGTCAAAAAAAATCAAAAGATTATGTTCCACACTAAATTCGTTTCTCTCGAATGTGAACCCTCCACATGAAAAAGGTAAAGAATGAAATAAGGTCTTCTTTTGCTAACTCAGAAAGTGTAGTTCATCAACACTCTGCACCTGCCTTACATATTCCAATACAAAAACCATTTATGTCACATGTATTGGAAGTTTGTATGGTTGTACTCTCGATCCATAAAATCTTAGCACAGTATATTCTTCCATTAAGTACCAATCAACCAATTGTATTTCTTTTCCTAGTTGCATGCAGTTTCTACATGACATAGGCAATCTAGGCATTGGATTATTTGTAATTACTTGATGCAACGGAGCCAAAAATTAGTCTACAAAATGACTGCAGTTCCTTCGAGAATCATGCACCCTTATCTCAATGGTCCATTCATATACTAGAGCCAATTTATTTTCCTCTGTATTACTATAGGTCTGAATCTGAAGCTTGTTGGTCTGAAACATTCCTCTAAATTTGAATAGAAAAAGATAGCACAAGTAGGTTGTGAACCTAAATGTCTTCGTAGAACCTGCTTTAATCATTAAAAAAAATTTATGCATGGACTCTACAATGTGTTGAGTATAATTATATTTGACATGTTCATCAGTATAATGGATATTATATACCATTTCAAGGAGGCTTGCACCCACTTCCAAATTGCTATCCAGACCGAGGCAAAATGTTAGCATGGAAATAGTATCCTGAACCCATGGTTTAAAAATATCCAAATTGTAAGGAAGCTTATGATCACCTTTCAATTTGTTTCTATCCTTAACTATTTTATTTAAGAAATCATTTTTCAGCCTTTCTTCCACTGCTTCGTAATCACTAGCAAGATTTTCTAGGTCAATGTGGTGGTTTCCAAATTCTTCGGTTGTAAACCCCAACACTTTTCCAAGTTCTTCTGCATTAATGGATAACAATTTTTCTTGGTTATCTTTATTAACAATTTCTCTTTTCTTATCATCATAATTTTTGGCATAGACCATGATAAATTATAGGCAAAGGAAAACTTCATGTAACATCATGCGCCCTAATATAGTTACCCACGGTGCACTGATTTTATTAACTAAAACTTGTGTTTTCTTTGCAACCTTATTCTGAGATGAAAATCTAAGTTCTGAGGTATGCCTACCATAGATTTCAAGATCATAAATATCATGGTACCCATCGATGAAACCTGGGGTTTTAAGCAATTCTGCATAATGTATTTTTTTATCGAACAATTCTCTAGTGGTATTGGTGGTAGACATGCTTATACAAATGTGAAGTTGTGAAATTTGAATTCCCTAATAAGTAATACCTATTAGTCCTCCTCAATTTTAATGAATTCTTGAGTCTCTAAACCCAAACTTCAAACTTTGACAAAATAAGATTTTAAGAAATGTCAAACGATGAAACGTAACCGCAAGAATTCTTTCACTTACCCAGATTTTAAGTCCCGACAATTAGAAACTAGAATGGGGTTGTTGGAAGTGGAACTGTGGAATCCAAAATAGGGTGGTGCACTGCAATGAGCAATCTAAAGATTGAAGACTTTAAAAATCACTGTACAATTTCAAAGTGCAAAGTGTTTTAAATGCTTTTTTTCTCATAATTGGAACGTTAAAGTGAATGACACGTCTTAGGAGTTAGGTCTACAAGACTACAAGTTGAAAATTCTTAACTGTTGATCTTTCTAAATCTAATGGTTATAGGTTGATTCTGGAGGTTTAAGTTGGGAAGCCCATCGCTTTGTGCATTTCATTGTGAAATGCAACTATAACCATACATCAAATGTTCATCCAATGGTTGAAACTTGAGTAATTTATGATATTAACTTTAAAGTTTAAAAATAAACATTAATCACTTGATATTTGACACTTAGCAGTACAAAGTGCTTTAAATGCTTTGTTTCTCGAAATTGGAAAATTAAAGTGAATGACACGTCTTAGGTCTACAAGTTGCAAATTCTTAATCTTAACCGTTGATCTTTCTAAATCTAACGATTATAGGGTGATTCCAGAGGTTTAAGTTGGGAATCCCATTGCTCTGTGCATTTCATTACGGAATGCAACTACAACCATACATCAAATGTTCATCCAACGGTTCAGGTTGAAACTTGAGTAATTTATGATATTAACTTTAAAGTTTAAAAATAAACATTAATCACTTGACAGTTGACAGTTGACACTTAGCAGTACAAAGTGCTTTAAATGCTTTGTTTCTCAAAATTGGAACATTAAATTGAATGACACGTCTTAGGTCTACAAGTTACAAATTCTTAACCGTTAATCTTTCTAAATCTAACGGTTATAGGGTGATTCTTGAGGCTTAAGTTGGGAATCCCATCGCTATGTGCATTTTATTACGGAATGCAACTACAACCATACATCAAATGTTCATTCAACGGTTGAAACTTGAGTAATTTACGATATTAACTTTAAAGTTTAAAAATAAACATTAATCACTTGACAGTAGACACTTAGCAGTACAAAGTGCTTTAAATGCTTTGTTTCTCAAAATTGGAAAATTAAAGTGAATGACACGTCTTAGGTCTACAAGTTGCAAATTCTTAATCTTAACCGTTGATCTTTCTAAATCTAGCAGTTATAGGGTGATTCTGGAGGTTTAAGTTGGGAAGCCCATCGCTCCATCGCTCTGTGGATTTCATTATGGAATGCAACTACAACCATACATCAAATGTTCATCCAACGATTGAAACTTGAGTAATTTATGATATTAACTTTAAAGTTTAAAAATAAACATTAATCACTTGATAATTGACACTTAGCAGTACAAAGTGCTTTAGATGCTTTGTTTCTCGAAATTGGAACATTAAAGTGAATGATATGTCTTAGGTCTACAAGTTTAAAAATTTTATCTTAACCGTTGATCTTTCTAAATCTAATGGTTATAGAGTGATTCTGGAGGTTTAAGTTGGGAAGCCCATCGCTTTGTTCATTTCATTACGGAATGTCACACAACCATACATCAAATGTTCATCCAACGGTTGAAACTTGAGTAATTTATGATATTAACTTAAAAAAATAAACATGACATGTGTTTTAAAATCAATACTATAGGCATCGGCCTAACAATGCTTTATTGATGGAACCCCCATCACAACCCTGCTAATGGCCCGAAGGCGAAGACTCATAAATCATAAGGTGTGCTCCCCGATATATCGATAGATTCAACAAAATTAAGCACATCGTTGTAACACATAAACATCGGTGGGACGAATGATTGCGTTCCCCCGATGGCCCGATATAACCATGAATTATCAAGTGCATATTGCATAAAGTATATTACTTAATTTCTCAAAAGAAAAAAATTGATTTGAATATATTAAATTATTAATAGACACTGAAGTTCCGAACTCATAAAACAACTCTTTACTCCTAAGCATAAATGAATAATGAAGATTCAAGGAATCTAGAATAACACAACACAACCATTTATTTTATTGCAACTGAATTTCAATGTCACATTATTACATATCTTTTTATAGATGAGTAGCATTGTAGCTCCTGTTTTGTATAAATAACATATGTCAATGTAGGGATTTAGTACTTTACATAGACAAAATTTAATAATTTATTCCAAGTTGTTGCTCATTACAATGGATTACAAATTGATTCCAATTTCCAAGCTTTTGCTGCTGAAAACTTACTACAAATATAACTCTAAAAATAAATGCATGATTCCAAGCTTCTGTTGGTGACAACATAATACAAATGTGGCTCTGAAAATAAATTCAGGATTCCAAGCTTCTACTGGTGGTTTTGCCAACCATGCTGGGGAAAAGGGGTTCTAATCAGTCCTAGGGAAATGGGATTCATGAAGATACAAAATGTACTTATCCCCTTTGAGAACCAGAGCCATGCTGGGGAAATGGGAGTTGTTAGAATACAAGAAGAGAAGCAAATTTTCTCCTATCTTTTGCACACAACTTCCATGCACCGGTATAGCACTTACCTCCATCAGAGAACTTCATCCTGGTTCAAAACCCATCTGAGAAGTCAGGTTAACCAAATCAGCTCCTTTCCAATTCCACCCATTCTAAACTTGAAGGAAATTCATCTTTTGTTGATTACTCTGTAACTACTTAACTGTAGGTAGGAGAATTTACAGTATCCCCAATACTGCATCATCTTCTTCATGAAACTTTATTAACCCTAGAAAATAAAAACCCTTATGGAACTATCTAATATTCACTGAATCACTATCCCTATTTATGGGCCACCAGTGCCGCTACCAACCTGTATAATTAAAATGTTTAATTTGATTGATGTCTGGCTACATGCCAACTTGAACTATACCTCAAGCTGACAAGCTATCAAAATCACTCAAAGTTCAAACGATATGAAATCATTACAAATCTTGTTTCATTAAAGCTATGAGTTCTCCAATAACTTTCTTCGGATGTTCATATCACATATGGCATTAATCACCACCACTGCCTGCAATAGTAGTACGACAACCACACTTTCTTCAAAAAGAATGAGAATTTCAATTAAATGAAATGTACAATGTCGAGGCATTGAAAAGACAGAATGAGTGATGAGTGATGAGCCTTGATCTCACCACATGTCCGCATCTAATGGTTATAGTGTTATTCTGGAGGTTTCAAATCGCAAGTCTAGTGCTTCAGAGATTTACTTCCAGAATGCAACTACAATCGTCCATCGAACATTCATCGAAGGGCCCCTATGATTTTTCGTTGGCATATTTGTTTATTTCGCCACTAGATTTTTTTACTATTTTGAGATTCTTTTTAATTCATCAATGAAAATATATTTTTTGCTTTGAAAAAAGGTTTTAATCGCCAATGGAAAAAAAATTCTCGTTTGAATAATGATTTTAATCACCAATGAAAAATATTTTATTCAATTAAAAAAATTTGCAATTCGCCAAGATTTTCCACCAACTTCAAGGGACTATAAAAGATTCGCCAATTGGGATTATTTTTTTTTCCCGAAAAATGAAAAAAATCGCCAATAAAATTATTATTTTCATCAGGAAGTATACCGGATTCGCCAAGATTTTACACCTACGCCGAGGGGGGGTTTCTTAAATTTTTCCCTGCAGCTATCTCATCCATTCTCACCCTAGAAGCTAGGGTCTAGAAAATAGCTAAACAGCAACTCCACAGACCACAAGTTTTTCTTGACTATGTAAAACTTGCAAAACCACAGTGTTTATAAAACACCCACGCATCTCCATATTCACTGCTCATCTGGATGACTCAGGGGGTCTGTACACAACCATCACGATTAACCAGAACAATGAAAAGAAATATGAATATGCATGATAGAATTTTTAGGAAAATCTACAGAAAACCTCCAGAGCCAAAGACATGAATCTGAACCATGCGAGTGCAAGACACGGGTAAGAATGGAACATCAAGTCCATTTCAGACCAATTCCAAAAACCAAAGTCATGCACAAGCATACGATAGAGCTAGGCTATTCAGAAGTTGCAGACCACCAGGATCAACTTCATAGCCTTCATGCAATCAGAGCAACAGAGAAACTGCCTTTAGTACTAAGTCAGAACACCCAACACAAGAATAATACTCCATGGTTGAACAGAAACACAAGAAACTCCATACCATCGGAGAGCCTCTCACACAGACACCCAGTATGAAACCACGCTTCACTGCAACACAACCACAAGCACATCTCACGCCCTTTACATCAGGATCATTTGCTATGAGCTAGAAGCCTCAGACCATATTGCAACAATATGATCAACTCCAGGAAACTCCAGTGTCTTTCAAAACTTTGTGTTGAATCAAAGAAGCATGAACTTCCACTCATCGAAGGATCAATCACCAACCAATTTCTCTAGATTTCCTCAAGTTTTCCACGCTAAGAAATCACCACAAGAGAAATACCCAGAACTTCAGTAACCAAGAGAAGGCTTTGACACCACTTGTTGGTATCATCAAGCCTCAACCTCCTTCAACCAGCTCTGATACCACTTGTTGGGGATACGGAGTCGGTTTTGTCATCATAGAATGGCATCTAAGACAACAGTGCCTTAGTGATTTTCAATTTTATCACATCAAAGACACAAACAACTATGACATAAAGCGAAAGCAGGCACAATTGATCCCCCATTGATCCTCTGAGAAAAGTAAATGCAAAACTTATAATAGATTCAACACAAGCATAGATTCAAGAATATGAATTAGACAACCATGAAAGACAAAGAAAGTAGACACACATATATATGCGTGGGGAAAACTTTTTAGGTACAAAACCTCACCTTCAAAACACTCAGCTCACATGTATTATTCAGTAAAAAAAAATAATTACAATACAGAAATAGAGCTATGCTCTTCAGGAGTTTACATCTTTTTCATCAGGAGAAAGAACACAGGCAGCACAAAATAGAATCTTCACATAGTTACAATTTCCTCATGACATACTATGTATATTCCCTTTAGCTTCTCACAAATGATTGTCTCACCCAACCTCTCGGCCAGTCCAGCCTCAAGGAAAATCAGGTTCACATCTTAATAGATCTGAGAGTCTAAGTGTTCACAGTTGAACCGCTTGAACACTCTCAACCTCTCTCTATTATTGTTCATCATCTTTATCGAACTGCACACAAGATTATTTATAATCTTACACCGTGTGCTTACCTGTTCAGCCCATCCCTACCAGCAATGGTCATCAGGATAATAAATTATCTGCCTCCAAGCTTTCCATTCCCTGATAATGTGCACCACATAAATAGAAAGCATCGAGCCATGCAGCATTAAATTGGTCTCAGACATGTCTGTCAACCTCCATTTAATAATGCATCTCAATCGCAATTAGGAAATAAATAAATCAGCCAATCAGATCTCAAAGAACTTGCAACATGTCGCCAAAAAAATCATTTTCTACTTCTAATAGTCAGTCAAACCTGTCCAGCTCAGTCAGCTGAGTTTCGAGCTCATCTGAGCTCTTACCACGCAACTATCGAGTCCATACGACCCAGTCACGGTACTGCGGTGAGCTTGCCCGATCTCACCCAGCCTTCTACCTCGCTATCGTTGCCCCATCTGACTCACCTCACAATATGGTGGTGAGCCATCTGGGCTCGCACCTTGACACCACCGCACTACCACGCCCCTGTCTGAGTCACCTTGCGGTATGGCGGTGAGCTCGCCCGAGCTCACCCTCAGCCATCCCGCGCTACCGCGGTACAGCAGTATCCGCTTGGAAAACTATTGGTGGTCACACCGCGCTACTGTGGGGGCTGCCAAGCCACCCCGCGGTAGGGCAGTAATCGCCAGGCCAACTGCAGGCGGTCTCACTGTGGTGAGAGGAACCATCACCTGAGGTATGGCGATAACCGTTGAGCCCACCACTGGCGGTCTCACTGCGGACACTGCAGTGAGAGGGAACACTGCCACAGTAACTGCCAAGCCAGGCCACTAATGGCCTTACCACGGTAACCGCCAAGCCAGGCCATTAGCGGCCTTACCGCGGTAACCGCCAAATCAACACTGCGATACTGCCAAGACCAAGCCAGACTGCCATAGTAAAGGTCTAGAACATGAAGAAAAACACCAAGTCCAAAAGGAATTCAAGCTAGAAAGTTGAGACAGATTTCCCAACAGTAACAAGTTTCATGAAAAGAAAATTAACTCTAGTAGACCTGAAAATAGAAATTATAACACATTTTATCCATTAAACTTTGCAATTGAGTGTTTCAAATGCAATAACTTTGGGCATACAACAAGGCATTGCAAAACTATTTTTTCAAATACAACTCAAAAGGAAGGAAACTCTACCCAAAACACATGGGAAGAGTATGAAAGTTTGGAAACAAAAAAAAAAGAGAAGAAAAAGAAAGAGTTATACTTGTTCAAAAAACATTTCATGTGCAAAATGAAAAAGATAATTGGTACATTGATAGTGGTTGTTCAAACCACATGACTAGAGATAAGAATAAATTTATCTATCTACAAAAGTTAGATGGAGGATTAGTAAGGTTTGGAGACATCACTATAGCTAATATTACAAGAAGAGGAACTTTGAGTCTAGACAATGGGAGAACAAAGACAAGTAATGTTCTACATGTTGAAGGCATAAAGCATAACCTACTAAGTGTAATCCAAATGTGCAACCAAGGTCATACATTAATCTTTCATCAAGATGGTTGTGAAATTAGAAAGAATGGAAGAAATATTACAGATGCAAATAAAGTTGAAGATAAGTTGTATGTTCTAAGTGAGACAAGAGGTCAAAAATGCCTTATAAGCCAAGAATATGAAAGTTGGTTGTGGCACAAAAGAATGGGACATATGAACTTTGACAGCTTGGTTAAGATAAGCAAGAAGGAATTTGTAAGAGAAATACCCAAAATTAGCAAACCAAGCAATACTATTTTCAAATATTGCCAACTAGGGAAGCAAACAAGGGTATATTTCAAAACAAAGGAGTATTCATCATCAAGGCCATTGGAACTTGTTCACATAGACCTATGTGGAACCACTAAAAAAAAAATTCTACAAGGTAAGATTTACTTTATGCTTCTCATTGATGACTTCTCTAGGATGACGGGTAACCTTCTTAAAAGAAAAATCAAAAGCCTTCAAAAAAATCAAGAAATTCAAGGAACTAGTTGAAAATGAAATGGGTCTTAAGATAAAGTGTTAGAGATTTGATTGAGGGAAAAAAATTCACCTCAAATGAATTCATAGAATATTGTGAACAACATGGAATTAAAACAATATTCAGCTACTAGAACACCACAACAAAATGGGGTTGTGGAAAAGAAAATCAAAATGGTCCAATAAATGGCAAGAACTATGTTAAATGAATCCAAACTACCATATTCATTTGGGAGAGAAGCGGTTCTTACATCAGTCTAAATTTTGAACAAAGGACAACTTAGAGGAAATATGGATAAAACTACATATGAACTATGGAAAGGAAGACCTGGAAAAAATCAAGTACTTTAAGGTTTTTGGAAGTGCTACATAAGGAGGTATGATGAAAAATTGAGAAAATCTGATGGAGGAATATTGTTGGGTTACTCCTTAAAAAGAAAATCCTATCGTTGTTACAACAAAAGATTGAAGAAAAATGTTGAAAGCACAAATGTAAGAGTTGATGAGGAAACACACTACAAAATTAAGGCACCCAATATCAAGAAAAAGAATGTTGGGATGAACAAGAGGAAGAGGTTAAGGAGAATTATAAAGAGAAAAGTATAGAAACTCCACAAAATACTCCTATAAAGACTCCAAAGACACTATCCAAATTTGTCCAAAGAAATCGCTTTGAAGAATTGATCCTTGATGATAGATTTAGATCTACAAAAAGAATAGTGAATTACCAAGAATATTGTGACTTCGCACTACTATCCAGAATTGAGCCCAAAACCTTCCAAGAAGCAAGTAAAGATAAAATTTGGATTGAGGCAATGAATGAAGATTTGGACCGAATTGAGAAGAATGACACTTGGGAACTTGTCCCAAGACCAAAAGACAAAAATGTAATTGGTACCAAATGGGTTTTTAGGAACAAACTCAATGAAGATGGACAAGTTGTATGAAACAAAGCAAGGCTAGTTTGCAAAGGCTATGCTCAAGTTGAAGCTGTGGACTTTGAAGAGACATTTGCACCAGTTGCAAGGATGGAAGTGATCAGGATGTTCTTAGCCTATGCAAGTCATAAAAACTTCAAAGTATACCAAATGGATGTAAAATTTGCCTTCCTAAATGGAGATTTAGAGGTGGAAGTATATGTTGAGCAGCCTGAAGTATTCCTACTATCAAAAAACAAGGATTATGTTTGCAGGTTGAAGAAAGCACTTTATGGCTTGAAACAAAGCCCAAGAGCTTGGTATGCCAAGCTTGATAAATATCTTCAACAACAAGGCTTCAAAAGAGGAGTGGTTGATAGTAACTTGTATATCAAAACTATAAGATATCAATTGATAATAGTTGTATATGTGGATGACATTATTTTTGGAGGTAAGAATAATAATGTGTTTCAAGAGTTTGCTATGATGATGCAAAAGGAATTTTAAATATCAATATTGGGAGAACTATCTTTCTTCCTTGGTTTACAAATATCACAATCAAAAAAAGGAATCTTCATCTCCCAAACCAAGTATGTGAAAGATATATTGAAGAAGTTCAAGATGGAAGATTGCAATCCTTTAAGTATTTAGCCATGGTTACAGGTTGCAAATTGAGCAAAGAAGATGAATCCCAAGAAGCCAACCAAACACTCTATAGATCAATGAGTGGAAGCTTGTTGTACTTAACTGCCACACGACCAGATATAATGCAAATTATTGGTATGGTGGCAAGATTTGAATCTGCACCAAAGGAAACACATGTTCAAGCAATAAAAAGAATATCCAAGTACTTGAAAGGTACTTTGGAATATGGCCTATGGTATACTAGTGGAAAGGACTTCGCTCTAGAAGCTTACACTGATGTCGATTGGGCAAGGAGCTTGGATGATAGGAAAATCACAAGTGGAGGATCCTTTTTCCTTGTTGGAAACTTAGTATCTTGGATGACCAAAATACAAGCATCGGTCTCTTTATCTACTGTAGAGACTTAATACATTGCAACAGCAGCATGTTGCACCCAAGTACTATGGATGAAATAAAATTTGAAAGATATTAAGGTGGAGTACAATCATCCTATTATCATCTATTGTGATAACACAAGTGCTATTAACATATCAAAAAACCTGGTGATGCACTCAAGGACTAAACACATACCTATCAAGTATCACTTTCTAAGGGAACAAGTGGTTGAAGAGCAAGTGAGTTTGGAATACATTGCTACCAAAGAGAAAATTGTTGATATATTCACCAAACCACTACCAAGGGATATGTTTGAGTATCTAAGGGAAAAATTGGGAGTAGTCTAAAACCCATCAAATTGATAGATGGGAGCATGCATTCAAGGGGAGCTATACCTAGTATCTTGTAGCTCCATGAAACAAAAAAATCAAAGAAATTGTTGGAAGACCCCTTGCCATTGATTTCAAAGGGGGAGGAATAGAGTAAGGGGGGCAATGCAAGAAATTACTTGTGTTGCCATCAATGACGAAGGGGGAGATTGTTGGAAATTTTGTCATTGATGTCAAGTAATCATGATCAACATGACTAAAGATTTCTATGTTTTTTTAAAGATCATATTCTATTACACAAAAGCAATGATAAAAATACATTATGTGCAGCTCTAACAAATACATTATGTGCATATAATCGCCCATCAATTCTTAACTATTAGTTATACTTAACTAATTGATTTCACCAAAAATCAAATCAATCGATTTAGTAAAAACAAAAGAAGAAATTGAATAAGAAACATAAATTATACTACTCAATCCATTTCCTAAGAGGTGACTCACTAAAAAGGCACAATTAATTAATAAGAAGACTTCATAAATGAATAAGACAAAAAATAAATAAGACAAAATGAAAGGGGAAGGAGACAAAGCAACGGTCAAAACAAAATACTAAACCAAACAAAACAACTAATTTGAATTTTTTTTTTGTGAAGTGATACGATTTATTTTTGTGGTGTGATTCTTCTTGAGATATAAAGCGGTTCACTTAAGTAATGAATAGTGTATCTTCTAAATGCTAAATCAAATGTTTTATGAAGTAATATGAATTTGTCAAGAGAAGATATGATTCATTTTTGGAAAAGTATGATTTGTTTGGGTAATACATATTCAAACTATGTTCATAAAAAATGATCGTTAAAACAAATTCAGATTTGTTTATTTCTAAAGAGGCATGATTTCATTAAAAGACTTTAAAAATTCTAAAGAGGAGCAATTAAATTTTGATGATAAGATATCAGATTTATTAAATAAAGTTTGTTTCGATAAAATTAAACCAAGGCAGATCTAAAATGGTGTGATTATTCTGAGAAGGCAAACAATTAAAGTCAAATTCTAAATGATGCAAACTTTCACAATAGTTTCGAAGTTTGATCAACATACATATTGTTGAAAATATTGTCATTTATGTCAAGTTGAGAATGTAGATGGTTCATATTGTCATTGATGTCAAAGTCAAGGCGAGACAGATTTGTTGTCATAAATATCAAAGATATATGAACGGGATTGTTGGTAATGCCAAGAATGTTACTCTAAGTGCTCCTAGACAGAGAAATTATAAATGTGGCAAAGAAAATAAAAACACCATCACTTTCAGCATATCCAAAGTCAGAGGTCAACAAGACAAAAGAAAGAGCAAATAATGTGCATTGTACTCTAAAGTACACAATCTTGTGAAGTATTACAAAGGTTACTCGAGTGTGGTATTATCCAGATCCAATAAGAAATAATCATAGAGGAACAACAATACATATATGTGGATAGCATAAGCAAATGAAGATATATATTATAGCATAAACAGATGCTACTTGTGTTCAATATATGGATTAAAATCATTAAAAGAAGTTAAATTTAGTTATTCCATGAGACCTCGATTGGGATTGATTTAGAACTATATGCAGCTAACAAAAGAAAATAAAATGGTATTTATGAAAGAGACAAAGCTCCAACGAATTCCATGAGTAAGACAAAAACTGGGTGACTTGTGAATAGGACAAAAAAAGGAAGTGTTGTGATTTACTAAGATGATACGGATGTGTATGAGTAAAAGGATCGGCATTTAGTATAGAGTGATTAGTGGATAAAGACAAAATCACTAAAAGACAAAGTGAATAAGACAAAACCATATGAGACAAATTGTTAGAAGACCAAGTCATTTGTTAAGGTAGCAATTGTTATTTGCAAAAGACGTGATTTTCTTAGAGAGCAGCAATTTCTTTCGAAGAGATGTATCTATTCTAAAAAGTGGTGATCTTTACAAAAGGGTATGTCCTTTACCCTCATTTGAAGACATAAAAATAAGAAGATGCGAGTTCATTTGAAGATATGAATTCAATAAATTATTTCTGAGTTTTAGAGCAGATACAAAAAGAATAAAGGGAAGAATTGGATGAAGAATATTTCATACTAATTTTGAAATATATAAGCATCCCATGAGTGAAGAGTAATAGGGAGATTTGTGAGAGTTCATGGTAGAGTTATAGAGAGGAATAAACTACAAATTGAAGAGCAATTTGTAGAGGAAATTTATGAGAATATAGTGCCATGATTGTGATCAATGTTGTATAAAGAGACTATGCATCATTTCAACTAGACTTCTAAAGGAAGAACATTGAGTGATTTGGACCAGATTTGTGAAGGAATATATCTCTTGAAGAATGTTTGATCAAATTTGAATGTGTTGGATCAAATTTGTGAAGGAGAATCATAGCAGATTTGGTGCAAGTTGAAGAGACATAATTGAGCAGATTTATGAAGACTCTATGGGCATATTTTTGAAGACTACATGATCCAGATTTGATAATGGATATAGACAGTTTGGATAAATGTGATATAAATATTTGATGAATGCAAACTTGACAAAGAACATGCAGATTTGAAAGAAGTATAAGTAGATCTAAAAGAATACATGTGTAATTGATTGTATCAATTCATTAAAGCAGCATTATGTGAAGAATTGGAAAAGAAAATATATAAATATATTTGGAGGTCATTCAAGGAAGATAAATTCAAGAGGATAATTGGTATTGAAGAGATCTTAATTGTCCATCATTCGTTGAAGAAGCAACATTGAAGGTGGAACATTGTTCTTTAAGTTATTATTTTGCTAAGTTGGTACTTGGCAAGTGGGGGTTAGTGCCTCCAGTAGGTTGATTCCTACGAATTTAGGAGTTGGTGTTTCTTGTAGGTTGGTGGCTACTAAATCAAAGATAGGATTTGGTGCTCCTTGTGGGTTGGTGCCTACTAAAGGGTGAGAGTTGGTGATTCAAGTAGGTGGGTGCCTACATTCATTGTAAAACATATAATTCATAAAGTTCATTATTTGTACCGTGGTTTTCTCCCGTAAGGGTTTCCACGTAAAATCTCAGTGTCAACTTGTTCATATTGTTATATTATTGCATGATTGATATTGTGTTAGAGTCTAAAGTGGATAAAAGTTGAGGGTAAAAAGTTGTTAGTATACTGATTCACCCCCCTGTAAGAGACCTAGTGTCTCTCAACTATAAATAACCATTGCTAATACAAAATATGAAACTCAAGCCCTTGTTGTATTGGAAATCAGAATGTGATGTTTTGCTGATATAGAAATCAGACTTGTGGTTTTTGTCGGATTTGAACGTTTTCAATGCTATTTGAGGTTTTCAATAAAAAATACAAACATATGGACAACATTGCTAGCAAATAGAAAACATAACAGCAGATGTATATTTGCAATACTCAAAGAAATGATAACTTGAGAGCACAAAATCTGATTTATTCCTTTATCCAATAATTACAATCATCAAATGTATTTGGAGGCATACTAGAGCTCCATAGCACAAATGATGAAATCTGGAAATGAGTTTCAGATTTGATGAAGTTTGATTCTTGATGATAACTCCAGATTTAACAACTTCACCACCCTTGTTATTGTTGTTGTGTAGTCCTCCAGCCCAGCTGCCCCTAATAGAGGTGATTTGAACTTCAAGGAGAAGGTGATTTGGTCAAGGAAGAAGAAATCCCATCCAAACCCTTGTGTTCATCTCTGATCAGCAAATCGGCCTTCTTGAATGTGATTTTCTGTGTGTCTTTGAAGGTTGCAAATGATCACCAGTAGCTGCTTTGGATAATCTGAAACAACGCAAACAAAATCTTCATGAAACCCTTTGACATCTTCTTCAAAATATATGCAAATAATCCTCCTGAATGAAGCTTCAATCTGCAAACTTTGGTGGATCTTTCACCACTTCAGATTCCTGCAAACCTTGAGAATTCCTCAATCCTCAAAGCCAAAACTAGGTGAAACCCTTGTGCAGACTTGCACAGAAAACCAAGAACAATTTTCACAAAGTCAAATGCTCATAACCCATGAGGTCGATTTGTGAAAGAAGCTTTATATACTCTCTCAAAAAGGTAGGACTTTTCTCTCATTTGCATCATTTAAATTTATTTGCTTTTGTTGTTTTGAGTTGACTTAGGAAATGGTGCCCCAAATATTTTAATACTTTTAAGTGATGACTAATTGAAGGGTCATGGCCTCATTGGCCCCACTTTAATGATATAAAGTGAAATTATAACATAAGATTATAAAGTGACATTTAAATAATTGATTTCACCATTGAATATGAAATCCACATAAGTCAACTCAACAAATCATTGAATATATGCAAATATCCAATCACCAAGTGCCCTGCCTGAAATAGTAACTCTTTGATACTAACTTACTATATATAGTAAGTCTCTCCAAATATGCCAAGCAACAACTACAGAGCTCAAACAAAGATCATCCCTGTCACAGGAGACTATCTAGGTGCCTCTGATATAAATAGAAACCCTGACTCCCTGAAATAGTCACTTACTATAAATAATAAGTGTGTCAAATGGAGTCCAACAAAGGTCAATCTTGGTCTCCCACTGAATACTAGAGGCAATTCCACATCAAACACTGCCAAAGGTGACCCCCTAACCATCTACTCTAGCCTACAAGGGTCAAGAATAGGCTAAACCATCTATCATCATGTCCATACTAAAAAGGGGACATTACAGTCAGCCCTCCCAGAAATTGCTTGTCCCCAAGCAATCTAGGCAACAAGGAAAACACCACTCCACTTGGATCCCAACGGTATAACCTATTAATTTCCTTGTTATCTCCATATGTCTCCTATAACACCCACATCTGATAAACTGGAATCTCATGTTGAACCCTGTCAACCTCAATACCATCTGTCAATGGAGAAAGTAACTCATAAGGAAGCAAGTCAAACTGCTGGCAACGCTTGCTCCCCAACATTGCACGAGATATGTTGTCATCCAAAATGTCTAATGTGTGCATCCTAGAACTGTGCACCTGAACCAAGTTGTGTACATGTGGGTCAAAGGTGAAGTTGTATGCACTCAACACCGTGTATACACCTATGAACTCCTCAACGAGCTGTGTCTAAAATCTTGGTACACTGGGAGGACTCCAAACAACACAATCATTGCTCAACTCAATACTAGGATCTAGAATGTGACCAACATCCACCTCAAAGAGCGGATTGTCATAAGACCAAGCAGCATTTGCCTCAAACAAAGGGTTGCTCACAAACTGAACAACACCACTAAACTGATTAGAAACAAGAAACTCCAAACCCTGTGAACCACGAGGGTAAGTAAGCCCCTCCTGAAATATCTTGTCCTATCTTCTCGTCCTCCTCACAAACAAGAGAGAAAGAATGTAGGCTCCCATCTGCAATCCCCCTCAACACATACTGCCTGCCCTGTGACTCAAAAGACATCTCCATCTGGGGAAAGTTGAGAGTGAACTCTCTGACATCCTGGGGCCATATCATACCCAACACTATATCTATCTCACCCATAGTGACTACGTAGAAGTCTCCTTGCATCTCGTAGTCCTCCAACATCAAAGTGAGACTGCAAATCCATTGAGTGCACGTGAGGGTATAACCATCTGCCACCTGAACTCTGAATCTAGCGAATGCCTCTGTCTGAAGTCTATACCTGTTGACAAAACTCTCGTCAATGAAGTTATGTGTATCTCATGTGTCTAACATGTAAATACATCGTTGTCCATCCATTGCACCTCGGACCATGAAAGAAGATTCATCGGGTGATCTCGATGCCAATGCCAACGGAGACACTATGGCATCAGGTCCCAACTCCATCAAGGCTTGTACAACCTCAGCCTCATCTGAAACAACCTGTTGATCTGAACTCTCAGTCTCATCATCATCACAATAAGCCCACATAGCATGGTTAACTTTTCCATTTGGCCTCAAAGGACAATCGTGGTCTCGGTTGTAGGGCTCCTTGCACCAATAGCACAATTGTTTCTTCCTCAACTCCTCCCGTGTTGCATCATCGGGTCTAGCAATTGCCTTCTTTTTCTTATCTGCAACTGGCAGATTCTCCTCCTCTATAGACAAGGTAATGGCCTTGGGCTGAAACTATTTCCTTAGAGCTGCCAACTCCATACCTCTAGCCTTCTTAATGGCTCCATGTAAGAAGGGGGGATCAAAGGCCTTGTGCCAACCACTCAATGGCTCCTGCAACCCCTCTGTAAATAAAATCACCAACCTCTTCTCTGTCACATCAGGCACCATGACTAATAGCCATTGAAACTCACTAATGTAAGCATCCAAACTACCAGTCTGTCTCAACTGTGCAAGCTCTCTGAAATAGACCTCTGGATCCTTCTTATCAAAATGCTCTACCAATCTATCTGTAAACTTCTGATAAGAGGTAATGTGATCATGTTGCAATGTAATCAACCCATGATGCCATCAATCATAAGCTACTCCATCCAAATGTAGCACTGCAAACTGAATAGCATCCCTCTTAGCCATGGGACGCAAGGTCAAGAAAGTGTCAAGTTTGCTGATCTAGGCTCTAGTTGTAACCTTCCCACTACCATCGAACAAAGGAAGTGTGAGCTTGCTAGTGGCTTGTTTCAAGTCTCTATTCTAGTGCCTCGGTCTCCTATCCTGTCTAGACCAGTTGTTCTCTCGCTTCTGAGTCATGAAGTGATCAAATGTGAAATGCTCTCGAACCTGCAGAGGCAACAACTCCCACTCATCGTGCATAACCATGATGTCATTTGTGAGCTCTACCTCCTCATAAACATCCTTTGGCTCATCTCTCAAGAAGGTAGGTCGTGTAGGTCTATCATAAGTATGGGTGGGTGTTCTTCTTGCTCTAGTTGTACCAACAACACTCACACACTCCTCTTGATCATGATTAGGCCCTCCGAGAAGAACCAACTGCTGAATAGTTGTTGTAAGGTGTTATAAAATATCTGTGACCTGTTGTTGTCCTTCCCGTAAACCTCTTAATGTATCTCTGACCTCTCTGGCTTCATCATCACCAAGATTCCCTGCATTCCTAGGTGGACTTCCACCTCTCCTGTCACCCATGATACATGTAACACTGTCACTACTATTGGACCTGTGAATTCCAAGTATGCCAGATACAGTTTTCCCTTTAGGAATGATAGGTGGTCTCCAATGACCTGTACCTCTGGTATAGAAATGATAATTGTTGTTCACGTAACACAAACTCACCACAAGTTGGTAGGAAACCGCTCTGATACCACTATAAAAGACCTGATGTGTCTCAACTATAAATAACCATTGCTGATACAAAATATGAAACTGAAGCCCTTGTATTGGAAATCAGAATATGATGTTTTTCTGATATAGAAATCAGACTTGTGGTTTTTGTCAGATTTGAATGTTTTCAATGCTATTTGAGGTTTTCAATGAAAAATACAAACATATGGACAACATTGCTAGCAAATAGAAAACATAATAGCAGATGTATCTTTGCATTACTCAAAGAAATGATAACTTGAGAGCACAAAATCTGATTTATTCCTTTATCCAATAATTACAATCATCAAATGTATTTGGAGGCATACCAGAGTTCCATAGCACAAATGATGAAATCTGGAAATGAGTTTCAGATTTGATGAAATCTGATTCTTGATGATAACTCTAGATTTACAAACTTCTCCACCCTTGTTATTGTTGTTGTGTAGTCCTCCAGCCCAGCCGCCCCTAATAGAGGTGATTTGAACTTCAAGGAGAAGGTGATTTGGTCAAGCAAGAAGATGTCTTGGCCAAACCCTTGTGTTCATCTCTGATCAATAGTTTGGCCTCCTTGAATGTGTTTTTTTATGTGACTTTGAAGGTTGCAAATGATCACCAGTAGCTGCCTTAGACAATCTGAAACAACGCAAACAAAATCTTCATGAAACCCTTTGAAATCTTCTTCAAAATATATGCAAATAATCCTCTTGAATGAAGCTTCAATCTACAAATTTTGGTGGATCTTTCACCACTTCGGATTCCTGCAAACCCTGAGAATTCCTCAATCCTCAAAGCCAAAACCAAGTGAAACCCTTGTGCAGACTTGCACAAAAAACCAAGAACAATTTTCACAAAGTCAGATGCTCATAATCCATGAGGTTGATTTGTGAAAGAAGCTTTAAATACTCTCTCAAAAAGGTAGGACTTTTCTCTCATTTGCATCAATTAAATTTATTTGCTTTCTTTGTTTTGAGTTGACTTAGGAAATGGCGCCCCAAATATTTTAATGCTTTTAAGTGATGACTAATTGAAGGGTCATGGCCTCATTGGCCCCACTTTAATGATATAAAGAGAAATAATAGCATAAGATTATAAAGTGACATTTAAATAATTGATTTCACCATTGAATATGAAATCCACATAAGTCAACTCAACAAATCATTGAATATATGCAAATATCCAATCACCAGGTGCCCTGCCTGAAATAGTAACTCTTTGATACTGACTTACTATATATAGTAAGTCTCTCCAAATATACCATGCAACAACTGCAGAGCTCAAACAAAGATCGTCCCTGTCACAGGAGACTATCCAAGTGCCTCTGACATAAATAGAAACCCTGACTCCCTAAAATAGTCACCTACTATAAATAGTAAGTGTGTCAAACGGAGTCTAACGAAGCTCAATCCTGGTCTCCTATTGAATACTAGAGGCAATTCCACCTCAAACATTGCCAAAGGTGACCCCCTAACCATCTTCTCTAGCCTACGAGGGTCAAGAATAGGCTAAACCATCTATCATCATGTCCATACTAAAAAGGGGACATTACACCCTCCCAGTATATTTTTGTGTTCTTCAATTGGTATCAGAGCGGGTTCTTTCAAAGAGAGCCTAACTGCTTGAAAGGAGATCCTAAAGAGCACACATGGCAGAAAATAATACAATCAAGGCCCCCATCTTTGATGGAACTAATTATGCATTTTGGGAGTATTAAGATGGAATCTTACTTGAATGCTCTTTGGTTTGATGTTTGGCAATCTATAGTAGATGGTTATACAACTCCATCAACCCCTCCAACAGATCACGCTGGAAAGAAAAGAAGTGAAAATAATGTTAAAGAAAATCATGCTCTTATTTGCAGTTTAACAGATTCTGAGTTCACAAAAGTCGTGTTAAAAGTCAGCAAAAGAAATACGGGTCAAACTCCAAAATATTTATGAAGGAGATGTCAAAGTGAAGAAAGCAAAGTTACAAACTCATCGAAGGAAGTTTGAAAGCCTTAAAATGAAAGAAGATGAAGAGATAGCATCATATTTTCTTTGTGTTGATGAAATTGTAAATTTTATGAGAACTTGGTGAAGATGTTGATGATGCATTTGTTGTTGATAAGATATTAAGATCCTTATCTATGAGATTTGATTCCAAGGTGTCACCATTAGAAGAATTGGTAGATCTAGACAAATTGACAAAAGATGAACTGCATGGAATTCTTGCTGCTTATGAAATGAGAATTGAAGGGAGACCACAAAATGAGATTTCCTTCAAAGCATCCAAGAAAGGAAAAACCAAACATGATACATCTAGTGAGAATGCAAGCAATGATGAGGCAAAGGCTTATTTCATGAGAAAGCTAAAGAAAGGAGATGGAAAGTATAAAGGAAATTTTCTTTTAAATGTTTCAATTGTGGAAAAGTTGGACAATATGCTTCTAAATGTCCTCAAAATGAAAGTGACACAAGCGAGGATGAAGAGGCAGAAGAAACATACACAAGGAAGAAAGAAAAGAAGAATCACAAATACAAACAAAAGAAAAACTTCAAGAGGAACTTCTACTCAGAAAAGGGAAACAACTCATCAAAGGAAAGTAGTGATGAAAGCCAAAGTAATGATTAAGAAGAAATACTTTTTATGGCCATGGAGGACACAAATAGCAAGCATGAAGAAGAAGATGATGACCAAGCATGTAATGAAGAAGAAGAAGTCGATCTTGAAGAAGAGCCCCATTATGCATAAAAACAAAATGAGAAATTGAAGAAAAAGGTCACCAAGAATGAAATAAAAATTAAGGAAATGACAAAAAGCTTGGAGGAATCAAACAAAATCATTAAAGACTTAAGGACTCAACTTGTAGAGGTTGAACAAGTTGAAAATGAAATAAAGAACAAGTGCAAAAGAGATAGATTGTGACAAGTTGGAACAAGAAGTTGCCATGTTGAAGAAAGAATTGGAAAAGCCAAAGGAGCAATGTACAATGTTTGATAAGAATGCCACAAGTTCCAAGGAAAATGAAAGAAAATTTAACGCTAGGCAGTTTTACTCTTTCAATGGATATTGTTTTTTATGCAACTATTTTGGCCACAAAACAATGAATTGCAGAATTCGTACAAGAAATACTTCAAACTTCGCCAGGAGAAATCATAATTCATTTGGTCATGATATTATGTATTACAAGTGTAGCAACTTTGGACATACATCACGTTTTTTCTGAACTATCTTTGTTGAGCCTCCAAGACAAAGCGAGAAAGAAAATGTCTCTAACAAACAAAAAAGAAAAACAATTAAAGTTTGGACAAAGAAGATAGATGCAAGAAATGAAGAAACCAATGCAAGTTCAATATGCCTCTTCTCGTTTATAAGAGGAAGCACGAATTTAGGGGGAGTTGAGGTTGATATTATCTTTGATTCCTAAGGAAGTAGAATGGAAATAGTGAAGATGAAAGTATGATGAAAAAGAAAGTTACAACAAAAGGGAAACTATTGCATTGATGTCAAGAACCATAAAAGGAAGAACCCACATGTGTAACAGAGCAGCAACAAGGGAAAGTAATAGACTAGTATCTAGATGATGAAAAGATTGCATATTCTTGACCCATGTAATGAATTGAAGACTTTTTAGATTCAAGAAAGAGGAGTATCAAAGCAAGGGGAAGCATGAAAGAATCCTTGATAGGGGGGAGTACTAGAGAGTCTCCAAGAGAGGGAGAAGTGTATTCTTGTGCATTTGATGAGAGTACACAATCAAATGTTTCTAATGATACATTCATTGAAAGAATTTTGATGAATATCCCTTTGCTATTGATGTCAAAGGGGGAGAAATAGAATGGGCGAGAGTTAGAAGAGATGAGGAAGAATATGTTGCCATCAATGACAAAAGGGGAGATTTTTGAAAATATTGTAATTGATGTCAAGCTGAGAAGGTAGATGGTTCATATTGTCATTGATGTCAAAGTCAAGGCGAGATGGATTTGTTATCATAAATATCAAAGATATATGAATGGGATTGTTGGTAGTGCCAAGAATGTTACTCTAAGTGTTCCTAGACTGAGAGAACTTATAAATGTGGCAAAGAAAATAAAAACACCATCACTTTCAGTGTATCCAAAGTCAGAGGTCAACAAGACAAAAGAAAGAGCAAAGAATGTGCAATGTACTCTAAAGTACACAATCTTGTGAAGTATTACAGAGGTTACTGAAGTGTGGTATGATCCAGATCCAATAAGAAATAATTATAGAGGAACAATAATACAAATATATGGACAACATAAGTAGATGAAGATATATATTACAACATAAACAGATGCTACTTGTGTTAAATATATGGATTAATATCATTAAAAGAAGTTAAATTTAGTTATTCCATGAGACCTCGATTAGGATTGATGTAGAACTATATGCAGCTAACAAAAGAAAATAAAATGATATTTATGAAAGAGACAAAGCTCCAACGAATTCCATGAATAAGACAAAAATTGGGTGACTCGTGAATAGGACAAAAAAAGGGAGTGTTGTGATTTACTAAGATGATACGGATGTGTATGAGTAAAAGGCAGCGATCGGCATTTAGTATAAAGTGATTAGTGGATAAAGACAAAATCACTAAAAGACAAAGTGAATAAGACAAATCCATATGAGACAAATTGCTAGAAGTCAAAGTCATTTGTTAAAGCAGCAATTGTTATTTGCAAAAGACGTGATTTTCTTAGAGAGCAGCAATTTCTTTCGAAGAGATGTATCTATTCTAAAAAGTGGCGATCTTTGCAAAAGGGTATGTCCTTTTCCCTCATTTGAAGACATATAAAAATAAGAAGATACGAGTTCATTTGAAGATATGAATTCAATAAATTATTTCTGAGTTTTAGAGCAAATACAAAAAGAATAAAGAGAAGAATTAGATGAAGAATATTTCAAACTCATTCTGAAATATATATGCAGCCCATGAGTGAAGAGTAATAGGGAGATTTGTGAGAGTTCATGGCAGAGTTATAGATAGGAATAAACGACAGATTCAAGAGCAATTTGTAGAGGAAATTTATGAGAATATAGTGCCATGATTGTGATCAATGTTGCAAAAAGAGGTTGTGCATCATTTGGATCAGATTTGTAAAAGAAGAACATTGTGTGAATTGGATCAAATTTGTGAAGGAATATATCTCTTTAAGAATGTTTGATCAAATTTGAATGTGTTGGATCAAATTTGTGAAGGAGAATCATAGCAAATTTGGTGCAAGTTGAAGAGACATAATTGAGCAGATTTATGAAGACTCTATGGGCATATTTGTGAAGACTGCATGATCCAGATTTGATAAGGGATATAGACAATTTGGATAAAGGTGATATAAATATTTGATGAATGCAAACTTGACAAAGAACATGCAGATTTGAAAGAAGTATAAGCATATCTAAAAAAATACATATGGAAGTGATTGTATCAGTTCATTAAAGCAGCATTGTATGAAGAATTGAAAAAGAAAATATATAAAAATATTTGGAGGTCATTCAAGGAATATAAATTCAAGAGGAAGAATGGTATTGAAGAGGAGATCTTAATTGTCCATCATTCATTGAAAAAGCAACATTGAAGGTGGAACATTGTTCTTTAAGTTATTATTTTTGCTAAGTTGGTACTTGGCAAGTGGGGGGTGGTACCTACATTTATTGTAAAACTTATATAATTCATAAAGTACATTATTTGGACCGTGGTTTTCTCCCATAAGGGTTTCCACGTAAAATCTTGGTGTCAACTTGAGCATATTGTTATATTCTTGCATGGTTGATATTGTGTTAAGAGTTTAAAGTGGATTCTTAAACAATCTCTAGATTGAGGTGGACTTCCCTTACCTAGACATTGAATTTATAAAATTATGAAGGTTAAAGAGTAAGATGCAAAAAAAAAGAAAATAGGCATATCAAATGCCAAGATAGATTTGATATAATGAGTTGCTTACTTATAAATATAAAAATTAAAATGTGTATCAACCACGATCAAGTAAGCAATCTCCCTAAATGGATTGTCAATCTCAACAACTATCTATGGAAATGATCAAGTGTCATTGGAGGGATCTCCCTACTTGGATTGTTAATCTCAACAACCATCTTCATGGGCCTATCTAGCCATGATTGTTATATTCTTGTAACAACCCATTTCCCCACTTTGTTGATAATGCACCATTTTTTTCAAATTAATTATTCAAAACCCACCATCAAGTGCAATTGATCATGACATGGAATGGAGAGGAGAAATGTGAGATTTCATTTTTCCTTGATTACAAAAGTGTGTAAATATATTTCCTTCATTACAAGTGTAAGTGTGTGTGTGTATTTCCTTGATTACAAGTGTGTGTGTGTATGTGCGTGTGTGCGTGCGTCATTTGATGTTGCTAGATCAAGAATTTTGAGTGTTAAACCTTTCAAAAAGATGCTACGATAGGCACCATGGTTGTTTACCTTGTAGATCTTAAATTTCTTCTTGGTATTCAAAATTAATTCATTGTTGATTCCTCTACACATTTAGAGACCTTTGGATTGAAATGTGTTTTAACACTTCGCTTCTGCACCCTTTGCCTTAGGCAGAATTTCGACATAACCATTTATCATGGCATTAAATATTTTGAGACTTGAACTATAGCATAGACAAGCTCTGTTGAGTCTAATCCACAATGGGTTTATGACTTTAATTCTACTACCAAGTAAAATCTGCATCTTATTGTGAATGTAGAATCTAAACTAAGATCGGCATATATTTTGCATAACTCATTATTAGTCTTACATCACCAGATTATTTACTTTGATACAATTCATTTTGACATTATTTTATTCCATAGAAAGAAAATTCCTTCAAACATATAACTTACACGGCCTCAATGTGACTAACAATTCATTCAAGATAGCATCTTACCATCAAAGACATAAATTGAAAAGTTATTTTACTATAACATTGTCGCTACGTTATCTTTTTCAGGAATGTACAACAAAAAAGACGAGTTTAAAATACGGCTAAAAATTATTTGACTTAATACAATCAGAGGACTCATTAGGATTGGAGTTCGATCATAGGTATTAAGAATAATAAAAAGGGGCCATAATAGTTTCAGAACCGTGTAGAGCTACAGGGACTTATACTATGGACCTGCAATAAGCTTCAACGAACATGAGAAGAATGTTCGAGTAATTCATACAACTGCATTGCTACTGAGGTGTGTGTGTTACAGTACACCAAGGGAGAGCTTAATTTTCTCTATCACACTGCCAAAATAAAATACAAGAAGCTTTGAGAATGTTAGTTGGCTTGAATTGAAATCTCAATCACAATGTTTCTGTCAATTATAGGAAAGCAAGAGTTGAAAAATGCAGTTACCTTGTTGGCATTTCGGGATATAGCTTTTTAGCAGTGTTCAGTAATATGCTTTGTTGAAGATCGGAAACTTCAATCTCACCTGCAAGCATGCAATTGAAAATTTTGATATCAGAATTAAATTTAGAAAATAAGGAAATGCCTAGACAAGTAGTTTTAGCTTCGGGAAACTGAATTGAGCAAACAGATTGGAATGTAGATTATGAGCAAAATCACCCCAATGATAAAAATAGAAAAACAATAAAAAGGTCAGCAAAATGTGACCATATGAAACACTTGGATCGTCTGGCCTCCTAGTGACGATTTGGGAATTGACAAAGAGGTAAGTAATTCACATGACTAGTTTTATTAAGCTATTTCGGACTTAAAGAGAAGTATTCCATTCATCAACTTCACTCTCAAGAAGGTTTTCATCACATAATTACCTCCGTTTGAACTATTTCATCTTTAAATCTAAATAAAGAGGCCTTTCTACCTCCCAACTCAGGATTGGAAAGTTCCTCACCATCCTCTCATGGATAGAAAAAGAAAATTTCAAAGCAGGATAATAAACCATTTGCATAAAATATTTTTTCATAATGATTATTTAATTTACTTTAAAAGATTTCCTCCTCTGTTTATAGGGTTACGAAGAACAATATTAAGTGTAACCTTACTTGAAACTGTCAAAAGCTAGAATTTTCAAGGTGAATTTTGATGGCACATTGAGGGGCATGTTGGTCGAACTAGTGCTGGTGTTGTGGTTAGTTCTTCCCAAGGAATTGTCTTGAGAGGCGGATCATTCTTCCTCAGCACTAAGATGAATAATGAGACAAAAGATTTGGCACTGTAACAGGGTGTTCAAATGGCGGTTGCTATAAAATGTAAATGTTTATAAGTAGAGGGGAATTTTCAGGTGATTATTCAAAAGTGTATTAAGAAATCTCTGAAAGATTGGAAACTTCACAACATTTTGGAAAAAATCCTTGCATAGGTAGAAACTTTGAAGCGATTTGTATAAGCATTGTTATATATGATTCTCTAGGTGGCAAACTACCTAGCAAATTACGAGATCTCGCAACTGCAATTTTCAACAAAGATAAGTGATTAGAATGATTGTGATATGAAGACACTCTTAATATCAAATTATCCTACAGCAAGGTTAGTGAGGTCACAAATGAATGGGACCAAGTGTCAATGCACTCATTATCTAAACAACAGTTTCTCCAAATGTTTTGCTTTCTAACCCCTTCTTCCTCCCCCACTCAACTTTTATAAGATTTCACTCAAAACTAATATAAGGAGCAATAGAAATGGTCCGCCATCTTTTCCATTGATCATAAAGTCCTTGTTTGTGTTATAGGGCACATTGCCCTATTTTGTGTTCACAAGAAGGCTTTTGAAAGAAAGCAGAGGTGGAAAAAGTGGTTCCTACATTATCTATGAGAGAAGATATGTGCTAAATCAATGCAATCTTACAGTTATGAGGAAAAACAAACAAAAAGAATATATCCATAACATAGTGTGATTACATGGAGAAAACCCTTTTCGGGAAAAACCTCATACTCCAAAGCATTTACTAAATGTATTATTAGCAACAAAGGTTACAATACTATATCCAAGGACATGAAACTACAAGAATATCACCAACATCAAATCTTGAATAATTATGGCAGCATAATGTATCTACAAACTCAGCATATAAGACCCCCATCTCTAGCATCCAATGAATAAAGAAGCCAAACCATCAATGGTAAACCACAAACTATGGGCCAAAACTATGACCCAAAAATGACGCATAAATTACAATGCTCTCCATGGTCTTGGCCTTCTAGGCTAAAATAGAATATGTTCTTATAGCTATCACACCATGTCATAAGTTTCTATATATAACTTCCTAAGTTGGGCGCTCCATTTTCATGTAAACTAAATTCTTCTCATCCTCTTCTAGTTCCACAATTGTTGAAGTAGGCTTGACTTCCCTAAAAATAAAACTTCCATAATACAAAACTATATTGACTACAAGGTCCCAAACCTTGTACCCTTTCACACCAACACCATTGCAAATGAAGATACAATCTATTGCCTTGTTACCCAGCTTTGACCATTTCTCACTAGGCATGTGATCATAGGCCTCGCAGCCAAAAACACAAAGATGTTCAAGTGATGGCTTTTACTCCTCCAAATCTCCATAGGGGCCTTATCAATAAGTTTTGGTAGGAGACTTATTAATCAAGTAACATGTAGTAACTATTGCTTCTAACTACAACTTCTAGTCCATGCCAACTCCACTAAGAACTCCATAACAAATCTTATCAACAAGCAGTGATGTAGAAGACTTGTTAATCAACTAGCATGCAATACCAACTGTTTTACCAAAAACTTTTGCTCCAAGTCAACTTCAATAAGCATACTCCTATCGCTCTCCATCAAAATCCTATTCATTCTCTCTACAACTCCAATTCACTGATGGGTGTATGGAGTTGTATTATGTCTCTATGTTGTTCTCTTGTAGAACTGGTGCAGTCATGATAGGAGGGTCCTCAAAGAGAACAACCATGCAGCAAGAGTCACACAACTGAAGAAACACGAAATATGGAGGCAAATGCAAATGCAAACACTCTTATTAACAAAAATCTTGATTACAAACAGTTTGCCACATCCAGGCTTACAGATTCGATGCACAAGCCTGATTACAACATGCTCATACATGTGAGCGAAAATCTTACAGATTGAAATCTATATACATCTTATTCTATCTTACTTAATTCTCCCTTAATCTGATTATTCAATACTAGCTTTATATCATTTCCGCAAGTCGAGAAACATCTGCGTCGGCCAAAGATTGCTACAATCTCCAAGAAGAAAAGTGTAATGCGTGCAAGACCAGGTCGGCCTCAAATCTGAAATTCATCCACGATAGATGTGTAAGATCAAGTGTGGACCTAAGTTTAAGGTCGAGGACACTCCATAGAACAAATCTAAACACACCATGAGGATCCACAAGTCACGGAAAGATCCGCGATCGATCCAACTAGCCGTTAGGTTTTTAAGTTATTCTGGGGCCAATCCCAAAAACTATCACGTACTCCAAAAGCAATAACTTGCCGGAAAAAGATCCATTTGAGCTGAAAACTTGTAATACGACAATTGAACATGTCCACAATGAAATCCTAGGTGCGCAAGATTTGGCGAGCAAACATGAAGAAACACCGGATCTACCAACTTGAACCAAAACAAGAACAAAACTGAATGAAAATATTTTTGGTTGATGCAAGATTGCCAAGAACCAAGGATGCTCTTGCATCAGACATCCGGGGTTAATGAAAAGTGAGCCTCTCACTTTGCAGGGGCCAAAGGAAAACCAATACGGTCTACCTCAGCTTGACAAATCCAAGAAGAATCCTCCACTGGTCTACCCTTCCATTTCACCAAATATTCCTTGTACTATCTTCCACGAGTCCTTCGTCCATCTTTGTCATCCAAAATCTCTTCTATCTCATCTGATTGTTGGTCAGGAAACTATCCTTCCAACTTCACCTTGTTGTCTTCCTTGAATTCTATGTAATGTCCCCAATTTAGCCCTATGCTTTTCATTTGGATTTAGCCTAATTCTGGGAACTCGTAGGCTAAGTAGAAGCTCGAATCAGGGTTTCCAAACTTCTTGGAGGATGTTTTCGTCTTTTTGCGAAGCTTGCACTTGGAAATGTTGAACTTGGATTTCGGATTCCTTCTGGGTTTTCTGAGAGCTTCGCGTTGGTGGTTTCGGTTCGGCATTCTGAGCACCTTCAGGAATTTACTATTTTTAGTAAATTCTATTTTTAACAGTGATCCAGTCAGCATCAGCTCAGTCGACTTTCCTCTTCTGGCAGTTCATTGGGCAATTCTCATTTTTGGCTTAAGGGGTTCATTTTGGAGAAATAAGTTATTTTAAGTCAAAATGTTTTATTTTTAAAATACTCTTGGCCTAGTGATATAACTTAACAGTTGTTTTAAAGAAGGGAACTTTGAGAGGTATTTTCTCATGAAGGAAAGATTTTTATATTCCTAAAGTTTATAATTGCTCAAGGGAAAATGGACGCCTATTTGAAGGAGTTTATATTTTATTTAAAAAAAGAGAAGTGATTTATATCTCTCAAGGAAGGTATGCCATTTTGAAGAAAGAGTTTTGGTCAAAGATTAAACCTAAAAGCAGCTTGGGATTAGGGCACACTTTCTAGAAGCCTCCAAAGTCTTCTCTTCATTCTATAAAGGAGGTTCCTTCTCTTTTTTTGGATCATCTTATGTCTTCAAGAATGTTATGCTGCCGAAATGGTAACAGGATTGCTTCGAGGAATGAATGCCTCCTAGCTTGGCTCTTCTTCTTGCTTGAAAGATAGCAACTAGTTGAGAGATAGTTTGTAATAGGTTTGTCTTGCATTTCAGTTGAGTATCTTGCATTTTTGGAGTTCTAGATTTGCATTTCAGTCTCATTTTGAAGTTGCTGAAGTCAAGCTGAATCTGTAGTTTCACTCATAAATCTGAAAATAAAAATACAGTCGTTCTGGGTATTGATTCATTGAGTTTCCTTGATAGGGGCGACCCTTCTTGCAAAGATTCAGATTTTAATATTGAGTGTTTATTTTTTAAAAGCAAAATCGCTTCTCTCTATTGGCCGCACCATTCTGGTCTGCCTGGCAAATGTTTAGAAAAAAGAATACTTCGATTTGTTAGCTGTTTCTTGGTCTAGTCCTCATTGCCATCATTCTAGCTTTCGTTTGCATCAGGTCTCATGTCATTCTGGCAAGTATTGAGTGAGTTGTGAGCATTTTAGTGGATTCTAGGGTTGTTGGTTATGCATATTCATTGCTGTTCTGTTATATCAGTCTTGAGTAATCTGCATTTTAGTGAAGAGTTGTATCTGGAAGGTCATTATTAACCTTGGAATGATCATATCTATTACTGCAACAGTGGAGAGCTTCTAATCTTGTTTATTGCAAGCATCTTCTGATATTTTGTAAGCTAAACAGTAGTACTGTCAGCATTTCTCTTAATCTTACTTTACATTCTAAAGTTACATTGTATTTCTATATATCTCCGCCATATGGTCGCCTCATTTCCACTCTGGAATTGGGTAGCACATACTTGGTGTTGAGTTTACTTTCAGCATAGTTAGCATCTCAGTCATATGGTAGCTCCCATTCCATCTTGGTTTGGAAAGCACATGCTTGACGTCGAGTTAATTCAACATCTTTAACATCTCCGTCATATGGTAGCTCCCACTCCGTCTCGATTTGGAAAGCACATGCTTGACGTCGAGTTATTTCAGCATCCTTTGGTTTTAAATGCTAACCCTAACGATTGTGTACTACTGCTATCCTTGTTGTAATTGAAAAAGCAAAAAATTTGGCTTGGTATATTTCATTCTACTTCATGGTACTAATGTAAATCTGCAATGTTGAAAATAGGTGATATACCCATGTCATTTGGTAGCTCCACTTCATAAGCATTCCCTGAATCAAACTTCTTCAAAATCCTATAGGGTCCAAACTTCCTCATCTTCAATTTACTGTATGTTCCAACTGGAAATCTCTTTTGTCCTCAGATACACCATCACTTCATCTCCAACTTCAAATTCCTTATGTCTCCTCTTTTCATATGCTTTCTCCTTATACTTCTGGTTCATATTTTCCAAATATTGTTTTACTTGAGTATGCACTGTCTTCATATGTTCTGCAAATTCTTTTACTTCTGCACTCCTTTTATCTTCCTTACCAATGTCTCTCAACTCTGATATACCTCTAGGATGAACTCATGTAACAATCTCAAAAGGTGTCTTTCCAGTACTCCTATTCACTGAATTATTGTAGGCAAATTATGCTTGTGCTAGGGCTAGACCCCAACTTCCGGTCTTCTCTCCAGCCAAACATCTCAGCAAATTTCCCAACCTCCTGTTTACTACCTCTGTCTATCCATTTGTCTGTGGGTGAAAAGTAGAACTGAACTTCAAATATGTCTTCAATTTCCTCCAAAGTGTCCTCCAAAAGTAACCAAAAAAATTTGTATCCCTGTTTGAAACAATGCTCCTAGGTAATCCATGCAATCTGACCACTTCTCTGGGAAAAAAAATCTGCTATATGTATTGTATTTGTTGTATTCTTACAAGGTATGAAATGTGTCATCTTAGAAAATCTGTCCACCACCACAAATACTGAATCATTACCTCCTTGTGTCTTAGGCAAACCAAGTGTGAAATCCATGTTGATATCCTCCCAAGGTCTTTCTGGTACTGTCAAAGGTTTATACAATCCAACATTTTGACTACTCCCTTTTGCAACTTGACAAACTCTGCAACTCTACACAAATTTCCTAACATCCTTATGAATTTGTGGCCAAAAGTAATTCTCACTCACCAACGCTACTGTCTTGTCAATTCCAAAATGTCCTACCAAACCTCCACTATATTTCTCTTTTACCAAGCTATCCCTCATTGAACTTTGGGGTATACACAATTGGTTTCCTCTGAACAACATGTCCTTTTGAATGAAATAATCCAACCATTGACTTCTATCCTCCAAAAATGGTTCTTTACATGCTCTCCAAGGTTCTACAAAATTCGGGTCTTATACAGATTTTTCAATTCATCAAAACCTAATACCTCCACTCTCATATGTGCCAGTAAATTCCTTCTTCTACTCAAAGCATCAACAACTCTATTTGACTTTCCACTCCTATGCTTCAAAACAAAAGTATAACTTTGCAAGAACTCTACCCATCTCATGTGTTTCTAACTCAACTTACCTTGACTGTTCAAATACTGTAACGCTTGATGATCCGTATACAACACAAACTCCTTAGATAACAAGTAATGTCTCCACTTCTTCAAGGCTTGAACTATGGCATAGAACTCCTGATCTTACATTGAATATCTTCTCCTTGCATCATTCAACTTCTCACTAAAATAGGCTACAGGTTTTTCTTCTTGACTTAACACTGCTCCAATGGCATTTCCACTTGCATCACAATCCACTTGAAATATCTTATATGGTAAAGCCAACACAGGCTGCTCTGTCACCTTTTGTTTCAACAACTCAAAACTTTTGTCTGCTCCAGATGTCCATCTAAAATCCTTCTTATCTCCCCTCATTGTTTTTGTCATAGGGCTACAAATAGAGTTGAAACTCCTAATGAACTTAAGGTAGAAACTAGCCAATCCATGAAATGATCTTACCTTTCCAATGCTTTTAGGTGTAGGCCATTCAACAATAGCTCTCACTTTCTCAGGATCCATCTTCAATCCATCTACTGATATCACAAATCCCAAATATACCAATTCTTCCTTCATGAAACTACACTTCTTTATGTTTATCAACAACTGTTCTTCTTTCAACCTCTGCAAAACTTGTCTTATGTGCAACAAATGTTCTTCCTTGGTCTTACTAAAAATCAAAATGTCATCCAAATATACAATCACAAACTTACCCAAGAATTTATTCAATACCTCATGAAAGTACTAGGTGCATTTGTCAGTCCAAAAGGCATCACCAACCATTCATACAATCCTTCATTTGTCTTGAATGTTGTTTTCCACTCATCTCCTTCTCTGATTTCGATCTGATGATATCCACTCTTCAAGTCTATCTTTGTAAAGTACTTAGCTCCACTCAAACAATCCATAATTTCATCCATCCGAGGCAAAGGAAATCTATACTTCACTGTGATCTTGTTTATGGCTCTAGAGTCTGTACACATTCTTCATTCTCCATCTTTCCGTTGATGTTATTACAGCGTCGGTCTGCACTTCCCAAGAAAGAAATAAATTAAATATCAACCAAAGCAAAGGGCCGACCCTATAGTGTTTCATACAAATGAATTATTGAATGGCCGACCTAAATAATATTTAATTGATTATTATTATTATTGTAAAGGCCGACCCAAATGAAGAGGCGCCTATGTGACATATATATACAAGGTCATTTGGTTATTGAAGACAATTCGAAGCAAGAGAAAGTTCGCTATTATGATCAAGAGCAGAAATTCGCATATACAAGGAAGAACAGAAATCAAGTTCAATTATCATAAATCGCATTCCTAGAAGAAGTTCATACTTGAGCAGCAGATCATCATTCCTGTAGCAGCAGACTGAGTTCAAGGAAGAGTAGATCTATTTGTATCTAAGCATTAAGGAAAGTGTGAAATCATTAGCCATTGTTGGGCTGTGTTGTAAGCAGATTTCTGTCACTATATTCTTATATATATAGGAGAAGCATTTGCTGGATTTTTCTCCCTCAAGAGGAGGAGGGTTTTCCCGGGTATCTTGTTGTGTTCATTGTCTTATGTGTTGCATTTCTTTTGTACAATTGATTATCTAATCTGATTTAAGAAACACTAACATGGTATCAGAGCGGGTGTGAAAAAGATCGTGATCAGATTTAGTTTGCAATACTCACTTTATTCCTTTTCAGTCTATCTTCTAAATTTCTCAAGATGGTGAACGGTCTGAAAATCGAGGATAGACTCGAAGGGATCTCGAACTACACATCATGGAGGTTCAGGTTCATGCTAACTTTGGAAGAGAATGATTTGGCTGAGTTTGTGAAAACAAAAGTTCCCGAACCTGAGGGGGAAGAAGAGAAGTTGCAATGGAGAAAGAAAGACACTAGGGCAAAGAAAGTATTGGTTGATTCCGTCAAGGATCATATTGTACCAATTGTCTTCAAGTTGGATACAGCAAGAGAGATGTTTACAACCTTGGAAGAGATGTACGAAATCAACAACACCAGTCGAGCCCTTGCACTGAAGCAACAACTTCATCATGTGAAAATGGCGAAAGGAGAATCTGTTATTACATACTTCATGAGGATCTCAGAGATAAAAGATTAGCTCTCCACTATTGGTCACATGATTGATGATAAAGAACTGACTATGCTTGCTCTCAATGGTCTTCCGCTTTCATGGGAGGTATTCATTCAAGGAATCAATGCAAGATCTGAACTTCCCAAGTTTGATCGATTAAGGATTGACTGCATTCAAGAGGAGTCAAGACTAACAGCAAGAGGAATTGGTCAAAGCTCAAAGAATGAAGAATTACACTATCTTGCCTCTCATTCATCAAACAAAGGAAAAGGCTTTAAGAAAGGATTCTTCAAAAGGAATCGAGAAGATGGAAATGATGATGCTCCTACCTACAAAAGAAAACGAGACATGTCCAAGATTCAATGTTTTCGTTGTGATAAGTATGGTCACTTTGCGAGGGTGTGCCCTCAACGACCTAAGCTTCAAGTTGCCACTGCAGATATTGAAGAAGTCACTCCACAAAAGGACTCCAGTGATTATCTATTTTATTCAGCCTTGTCTAGCAATGTTTCTACTGACTCTAACACTTGGTTGATTGATAGTGGTGCTTCTAGGCACATCACCGGATTCAAAAGTCACCTTTCAAACTTAATGGAAAGCAACTCTAGTGATCAAGTTGTTATTGGAGATGATGCTAGATATTCTGTAAAAAGGATTGGAAATTCCACTCTTCACTTGGATTCTGGAATTTCTTTGGAGTTGAATGATGTATTGTTCGTACCAGGGATAAAGAGGAACCTTGTTTCAATTTCAGCATTAGAAGACAAGGGTTATCAAGTTGCCTTCTCTAAAGGGAAAGTTTTTATATGGGCAAAGAACTCCAGCTCCAAAACTGCTCAAGTGATTGGAGTTAGACATGAATGTCTCTACACGCTGTGCACTCGTCCTCTTCAAGCACTTGTGCATAACAGTACCAGCATGTGTGATCTTTGAAATCGAAGATTGGCTCACATTCACTTTCGTGCTCTACCTATCATGGAGAAGATGGTCACCAGTCTTCCGAAATTCAATCAAGAACATGAAGGTACATGCAAGGAATGTGCCCTAGGCAAGAACACAAAAGGTACGTTTCATTCCAGTGAAAGTAGATCTAAATGTATTCTTGATCTCATTCATTCTAATTTGTGTGGTCCAATGTCTATTGCATCATCTAGTGGTTTCTTGTATTATATTATTTTCATTGATGATTACTCTAGAAAGACTTGGATCTATTTCTTGAGATCTAAAGAATCAGAAGAAGTATTAGAAAGATTCAGAGAATTTAAAGCACAGATTGAAAATCTGTCTGGGAAGAGGATCAAAGTATTGAGATCTGATAATGGTGGAGAATACACTTCTGGCACATTTCGAGACTTTTGTATTGAAGCAGGGATTAAGAGGGAGTTCAGTGTTCCCTATTATCCACAACAAAATGGTATTGCTGAAAGGAAGAATAGGTCTATTGTGGAAGCAGTGAAAGCTATGATCCATGATCAAGACTTACAAATCTCTCTTTGGGCTGAAGCATCAAGAACAACCGTCTATGTTCAAAACAGGAGTCCCCACAAGATCTTAGAGAATAAAACTCCCGAAGAAGCATTCTCAGGCGTGAAGCCTGAAGTTAGTCATTTGAGGATCTTTGGCTGTCCAGTCTATGTTCATATTCCAAAGGAAAAGAGAACAAAGCTAGAACCTTCTGGGAAGAAAGGAATTCTTGTAGGCTACAATGAGACATCAAAAGCTTACAGGATTTACATTCCAGGACAGAAGTCTATTGAGATTAGTAGAGACGTCACATTTGAGGAAGATGTTGCTTATAGAAGGTCCAAAGGCACTCCTATGGAGATTGATGAAGAAGAACCTCCTCAAGGTATGGAAGTTGACCATATTCCAGAGAATCTGAAGGAGGATTCAAAACCTAAAGAAGATATTGATCCAGCTGAGCCTTTGGATCCTACTGATGGGCCTCTAGACATTGTGATTGGAAAGAAACATTGTGATTGGAAAGAAAAGACCTCTTTGGGCTCGCAGGACAATCCAGGAAACAGAAAGGTTTGCAGCTCCAAGAGGAGCCTTCAGAGAAAGCAAGAGACCTCACAAGTTATCTAGTTATGTTGCCTTGATGAGTCAGATTATTGAGTCAGAGCCTTCAAATGTTGAAGAAGCTTCTAGTCAACAAGTATGGAAAGATGCCATGATTGAGGAGTATCAGTCTATACTTAAGAACGATGTCTGGGATATAGTTCCTAGACCCAAAGACAAATCCGTGGTGTCTTCTAAGTGGCTCTTCAAGATCAAGCATGCAGCTGATGGGAGCATTGAGAAACACAAGGCTAGATTTGTGGCTAGAGGGTTCTCACAAAAAGAGGGAGTTGACTATGAAGAAACCTTTGCTCCCGTGGCTCGTTACACGTCTGTTAGAACCATCATTGCTATTGCTGCATCTAGAGGATGGAAGATTCACCAAATGGATGTAAAGACAACTTTTCTGAATGGCATAATAGAAGAAGAGGTTTACATTGAGCAACCAGAAGGATTTGAGGTGCATGGGAAAGAGTCTCATGTCCGCAAGCTGCAGAAGGCCTTGTATGGTCTTAAACAAGCTCCTCGTGCTTGGTATGAAAGAATTGATCAGTATCTTTCAAGTCTGGGTTTCTCAAAGAATGATGTAGATTCTAACCTCTACTTCAAAGTAGTAAATGGTGAAGCATTAATTTTGGTTTTATATGTTGATGACTTGATCATTACTAGTGAAGAACATCTAATTCTAAAATGCAAGAAGGAATTAGCTTCAGAATTTGAGATGAAGAATCTAGGTCTCATGCATTACTTTCTTGGCTTAGAAGTTTGGCAAAAGCCGGATGAGATGATTCTAAGTCAAGGGAAGTACACTGTTGACATTCTCAAAAGGTTTGGTATGATTGACTGCAAACCTATGTCTACACCCATGGAGACTAATTTAGATAAGTTAAAAGAAGCTGCAGCTAGTTCAGAACCAGTGGATTCTACGATGTATAGACAGTTGATTGGTTCATTGATGTATCTAGTTAACACTAGACTTGATATTTGCTATGCAGTGAGTGCACTTAGCCAGTTTATGTGTGAACCAAAGCAAATACATCTTGTAGCAGCTAAACATATCCTAAAATATTTATGCGGCACAATCGGATATGGGTTGAGATATTCTTCAAACTAGTTCAGAACCAGTGGATTCTACGATGTATAGACAGTTGATTGGTTCATTGATGTATCTAGTTAACACTAGACCTGATATTTGCTATGCAGTGAGTGCACTTAGCCAGTTTATGTGTGAACCAAAGCAAATACATCTTGTAGCAGCTAAACATATCCTAAGATATTTATGCGGCACAATCGGATATGGGTTGAGATATTCTTCAAAGGTGGATTTGGAGCTGCATGGTTTTACTGATTCTGATTGGGCAGGATGTGTCTCAGATCGGAAGAGTAATTCTGGTTGTTGCTTCAGTTTGGGGACTGCTATGATCTCCTGGTGTAGCAGGAAACAGTCTTCAGTGGCCTTGAGTACAACTGAAGCAGAGTATATTGCAGCTTGTGTGTCAGCTCGTGAGGCAGTGTGGCTTCGTAAGCTCCTTGCAGGATTGTTTGGACAATCAATGGAGCCTACTATTATACACTGTGATAATCAAAGCTGTGTGAAGCTTTCTGTCAAACCTGTGTTTCATGACAGAACAAAACATGTTGAGATCAAGTACCACTATATTAGAGATATGGTGCAAAGGAAAGCTATACAGTTGAGGTATATCAGCACTGAAGAGCAAACGGCAGACATTCTCACCAAGCCTCTCGCCAAGATTAAGTTTGTATACTTCCGAGAGAAACTTGGTATGGTGGAGAATGCAGCCGTGACTGAGAAAGAGTCTCAGTAATCAGTGATCCTTGTTGAGAATGCAACTCTTTGCTGAGAGAGAGTTGAGGTGCAAGCCCTTGTTAATACAATTCTCTGCTGAGAGAGAGTTGAGGTGTAAGTCCTTGATAATGCAATTCTCTGATGAGAGAGAGTTGAGGTGAAAGCCCTTGATAATGCAATTCTCTGATGAGAGAGAGTTGAGGTGAAAGCCCTTGTTTCCACCCTCTGGGAGAAGCTATGGTGGATGTCATGTGTGTGACTCCATGACAACATCACATGAAGGAATCCGTGATGAGTTTATACCATTTATGGGAGTAGCCATA